>JAJOOH010004609.1:0-64835 GCA_029582605.1 Solanum gracilifrons
AGCACAATTGACCATCAATTCCTCATAATTCAATATAGAACAATACATAAATCAATAGCCCATAACAATCTACATATTAATATCACATTATTAGCTCATAATCAATAGATCCACTTTAGACCGAAAATTAGGATTTCAAGATATGGAAGGGTTCATGGAGTTTTTGATATTAAAACCATCAATATTAATATATATCATCATTTGAAATACTTTCATGCAAGAACCCAAGCTTAGAATTGAAATTAGGGTTTTTAGTGTTTTTGAAAAACATTGAAATCACTTTGATTTGGCTCTTTGATTGAAAGGAGATTCAAAGATAAAATCCCCATACCTTTGTGATTAATTTCCTAAGAATTTGAAGGACAAATCAGTAGGAACTCATCCCCTAGCTTGAAGCTTCATCAATGTCTTCGATGGAGTTCTAGAGAGAGAATTTATTCCAGAGGGAAGGTTCAATTTGGATAATGAGGTCTAATTTTAGGTTTTGGGGTTTTAACCACTTAAAATACCCTAAAATAGGTAGAATAACCGTTTATAATAATTCCCCAAAGTACCTAAACTACCCCTCACTTAGTTGGACTTTTAAACAAGTCAAACTTGAGTTTTATTTTTGCAGACTTCATCGGGAAACAAGTTCGCGACGCGGAGGTATTTTCACAAGTATTTGGAAATTAAGTTTCAATACAGTAGGGTACACGTTGTCTCCGCGATGTGGAGCCAGTTTTTTGCCATTTGTTGAGCAGGTCCGTGACACGGAGCCACTCCCTCCATGAACAACTTCAAGCTGCCTTGCAAGCTTGTTTGGACAAGGATGGGGGTCCTCCTCGGGCACCCCTAGGGCGGTCCCGGGGAGCTGTACACAAACGTTTTGACCTTAAAAGCATTTATTAAGACACTAGGGTCACCTTCACTGATTTTAGAGTCCAAACAACTAATAAAAACATGAACAACATACTAGAACACTCCAACACGTAAAAGACTAGTTTCCAAACGTCTTGGTCGTCCCTTGACGTTTGACTTCTAAACTCTTTAAAGCAGATTAAATAGGCTATTCTTCATTCTTTTAGCAAGTTATTAATGCATAAAACCCATGTGAGACCTGCTTTATCCTACTTCATTTTGAGGGGTGTAATAATATCCCCCACTTGGGAATATTCACCGTCGAATGACACTTCAAACATTATAAAGTAAACACTCTAGGACTAGCAACCCACAACAAGCACGCAATATCATTACTATAACACACATCAAGGAGGAAACATCAACTCCACATAAAAAGCATTACAACAAGACTTTCATGCAATTCAAGGAAGTAGGAATACCATCTACCACTCAATATGAACAAAACATTACCATTACTCGTTTCTTTGGATGAACATCCTTCTCCATAGCATATCATGCTCATTGCAACAATTATTTGCTCACCTTACAGTTTCTCTCAAAAACATAATCATGCAACATCAAGATCACATCAAGGCATGCTCAACTAGGCATCTCATGGAGCAATTCAAACAATTCTTGATAAATACATATAACCATGAGGGACATAATCAAGAAAACTCATTTATTTATTTAAACAAGAATTCAATTAAAATATGCACATCATAAGGAGAATATGGAAACTCAATTTACATAAGACTCCAACATGCAACATGCTACTAAGAACTCTTTGTTTCAAGCTTGAATTAGAATAGAAGGAAAATATAAGGATATCAACAATCTTACTACTCACTCATCATCCCCACTAGGGGTAAACCCATCTAAGGGGACATTAAACTAATCAAGAGAACTATCACTTCCCAACTAAGCACAATGTCCCCCTCTTGGAATCAAGTTATGCAAACTCCTTTAATCATTACCTACTTCATCTCTAAGGTAGGAACCATTCTCCACTAAATCTTTACTATACTCCCTTAGGTGAGGATTTCAAGAATCCAAAAAAAAGAGTATCTATACCACTCCACTTCATATCTATCATCCAAAGTGGTTCTCAACATGGAGAACTCAAGGAAATTCAATGTAGAATTAGTAAAGGCACTCAAAACCTTACCATCTAGGCACATTATGCCCCACTTGGGGTGAGCTTAATCAACTCTTTATCACTTCATACCCTTATCATCACCTTCGGTGTATCTTTCCGCTCAACCATGCCTAGGTATTATCTAAACACCCTCTTGAATGACCATACTTAAGATCAACCTTACAAGACAACTATCCTTTTAAGAGTTGGTCAACATCTATTCTCTTGTCCTTCCCATGAACTAAGGGGTACATGCAACTCTCTAAGTTAACCTTAGAGCAAAACACTATCCCAACTCATGAAAGAAATCCCCTTTTTCCGCTCTTAGAGCAGGCCTACAAAAGAAATCTGATTCACACAAGGACAACCATGAAGCATCACTCATAAGAAAAAAGCAACTTTCAAATCACACTAGTTACCTCATTCCTTCAAAACTCCTCAAATCTACACCATGACTTTCTACTATCATTACCCATCACTATAAAGCAACTCATCATACTAAAATGGATTTCATTCTTACCATAACGACTCTTATCATAAGAGAATTACACCACCATAGCATATTTTCAACGTAATGCTCCCAACCTCAAAGGTCACACATAGCCATGATTGGCATCACAAAATGATTTCCAAATCTTCCTTCATATATACTCATATAGACACCACATCATAATAAGCATTAAAACTCACCTTTTCTTCCCTCGATCTTTGCAACATCACCCCTTCCAAGTAATCACATCTAGAAGACCACCGGACAAGGGAAAATAAGAGCGAGAGATCATATGGAGTTAAGCTCTACGACACGACACAAGAGTAATTAAGAAAGTAAAACTTCTATAGTCCTATAACCTCTCACTCATAGATGTGTCGCGACTCACACCGATGAATAAGACTCTAATAGACGTGGCTTTTGAGACTTTGAACCTTATGCTCTGATACCATGTTTGTAATCCTTAAAACCTTATGCTCTGATATCATGTTTGTAACGACCCGAGAGCACCCCCTAGTCGTTACATGCGTATTCGACCTCTCGGAGGTCCTATACAAGCCGTAGCATTCATTCATATGCATAGATCATAAAAATCACTAAGAATTTAAGACTTTTATTCAATAAAACCATAAGACTTCAAGAGTCATCAACATTTGAAAACATCAATAGGCAAGCGGAACTACTAAGTCTCTTTAGCGAATCTTAGACAAGAACTTAAAACATACTAAGGGACACGACCCTTTACAAATAAAATGAAACTTAAGTGTCTATTACAATGACTAAGAAACTTCTAAACATAGTCCTCAAATCTTGAGGACATACCAAAGACTTGGAAGAGTGAAGCAATCCAAGCAACTCCAAAACATAATCTCCTCATAGTTACCACAATCTACAGTTGTAGTAAAATAGAAGAAAGGAGTTAGTACAACACACGTACTAAGTATGAGGATATGCAAAACATGCTAGAAAAGGACATTTGTTTGGAAGCTATGCTTTCATTCCATTTTGATAAAATCTCATGAACATCAACATAATAGGCACCTTACAAGTCACAGCCAACAATACAAAGTCATATGCTTCAAAATACCTCATACACATACGTATCCCATTTACCTTTACCTTCTTGCCTTGGACCTCCACATTAAGTAACCCTTAAGCAATACCTTTGTGCAATTATGGGCAACGTCCCATACCATCACCCAGACTAAGGCATCACCTTAAGGTCACACAAAGTGCACTTACCATGCATACCTCAACCTTCACCAATTAATCACATAAGACATATAAGCACATAAGCTAACAAGTAATTTCATAAAGCTAGAACACTCATCAAATGTCATCCCAAGACTCACGTAAGTAAGACATGGTGAGGCGGCCCATACTACCTCTCCATACCACACCCAAGTGATACTTAAGGCTATACAAGACAAGCTTCCTTCACATCTTAACATAAATTGTCGATTCAACTTAATGCATTTACACAACTTCATTCACTAATGACATAAGATCATCACATACATTCAATTCAACATAAGCACTTACATTCAATTTATTGTGATTCACTTTCATATTAGCATGATCAAAAACCAACGCTTTCTTTAATTAGCCCAAATAGACTCATTCATTCATTATCATTACTAAGACACACCAAGATCTCCCTTAAACGTCTACTTGTGCAATGTCTAGATGATGTCCCTTTCCACCACCTGTCCTAAGTAATACACCCTTAAGAGACCCTAGTCCATTCATTCATTAATGTGGTGAAGAGCCTTAACCGACATAGACTACGGACCTTGACATGGAATCTCGGTAGTAACCTTACCGGATGAGGGATCCCCACTAGCCTAAGGTAGGGTCATTATTTTAGCCTTTACGTGGTAGAGACCACTAGCTAGTCCTATGTGGGCACATAGTTAAGGGATAGAAGGATTGCTTCTAAATACTCACATATCAACTAACGAGGAGTATCCACCCATCTTCATATCCTCTTGGTGCTAGACATTACACCCCCACAGAGTTTGGACAATCATTTCATTCATTCATTTAGGGATAAGGATTACTTCTATGTATTCTCATCTCAACTCACGAAGGAGTACCCATCCTAGCCCAACATTCATTCATTTAGGGATAAGGATAGCTACTAAGTACTCTCATCTCAACTCACGAAGGAGTACCCATCTTAGCCCAACATTCATTCATTTAGGGATAATGAATGCTACTAAGTACTCTCATCTCAACTCATAAAGGAGTACTCATCCTAACCCACATTTATTAATTTAGGAAGCTCTTGGTTTCAACGATTAGAAAACCTTTCATTTAGCAACCCCATTCATTTAAAGAAGTACTTTATGAGGCTATCTTTACAATAGACCCAACTTTTAGTCATCACCATTAACTCCCATTCTTTTCATTCATTCAAACATTCTTTCATCCATTATTCACAAGGTGTGAGAGTAGGTAAACCTAGTCGAACCTAACCTCACCTTCATTACAAGTCATTCAAAATTGACAACAACCAAGCATAACAAATAAAGTTTCTATACAAGGTCACCATTCATGTTCTTAGACCATACACAAATTCACATCATATCACATTACCTTCACATAATCAACATTACTCAAAACAACAATCATCCAACTTTGCCTACAAAGCCATGCTCACAACATGCTTATAAAGTAAACACCTCCCCACTTTCAAAGGGATCAAACCTCGCAATTCTAACATCTACAGCATATATATATATATAATACAAGAGTCCATAATCTATTCACAACTTCATCTTCATCATAAACCTTAGGTCATAATTGCCCATTCAAGGCCATTATCCAATATAGCACAATTAACCATCAATTCCTCATAATTCAATATAGAACAATACATAAATCAATAGCCCATAACAATCTACACATTAATATTACATTATTAGCTCATAATCAATAGACCCACTTTAGACCCAAAATTAGGATTTCAAGATATGGAAGGGGTCATGGAGTTTTTGATCTTAAAACTATCAATATTAATATATATCATCATTTGAAATACTTTCATGCAAGAACCCAAGCTTAGAATTGAAATTAGGGTTTTTAGTGTTTTTGAAAAACATTGAAATCACTTTGATTTGGCTCTTTAATTGAAAGGAGAATCAGAGATAAAATCTCCATACCTTTGTGATTAATTTTCTAGGAATTTGAACGAAAAATCAGAAGGAACCCATCCCCTAGCTTGAAGCTTCATCAATGTCTTCGATGGAGTTCTAGAGAGAGAATTTAATTGAGAGGGAAGGTTCAATATGCATAATGAGGTCTAATTCTAGGTTTTGGGGTTTTAACCACTTAAAATACCCTAAAATAGGTAGAATAACCGTTTATAATTATTCTCCAAAGTACCCAAACTACCCCTCACTTAGTTGGACCTTTTAAACAAGTCAAACTTGAGTTTTATTTTTGCAGATTTCGTCGGGAAACATGTCCTTGACACGGAGGTGTTCCCACAAGTTTCTGGAAATTAAGTTTTGAGACAGTAGAGTCCGCGGTGTCTCTGCGATGCGGAGCCACTTTTTTGCCATTCATGGAGCAGGTCCGCGATGCGGAGCCACTCACTTCATGAACAACTTCAAGCTACCTTGGCAGATTGTTTGGCCAAGGGTAGGGGACCTCCTCGGGGACCCTTAGGGTGGTCCTGGAGAGTTGTTCCTGAACGTTTTGACCTTAAAAACATTTATTAAGACACTAGGTTCAGCTCCACTGATTTTAGACTCCAAACAATTCATAAAAACATGGACAACGTACTAGAGCACACCAACACGTAAAAGATTAGTTTTCGAACTTCTTGGCCGTCCCTTGACGTTTGACTTCCAAGCTCTTTAAAAATGACTAAAAAGGCTATTCTTCGTTCTTTTAACAAATTATTAATGCTTAAAACCCATGTGAGGCATTACTTTATCCTACTTGATTTTGTGGGGTGTTACAATATCCCCCACTTGGGAATATTCACCGTCGAATGACACTTCAAACATTATAAAGTAACGGCTTTAGGACTAGCAACCCACAACAAGCACGTAATATCATTACTACAACACACATCAAGGAGGAAACATCAACTCCACATAAAAAGCCTTAAAACAAGACTTTCATGCAATTCAAGGAAGTAGGAATAACATTTACTACTCAATATGCACAAAACATTACCATTTCTCATTTCTTTGGATGAACTTCCTTCTCCATAGCATATCATGCTCATTACAACAATTATAGGCTCACCTTATAGTTTCTCTCAAAAGCATAATAATGCAACATCAAAATCACATCAAGGAATGCTCAACTGGGAATCTCATGGAGCAATTTAAATAATTCTTCATAAATGCATATAAATCATGAGGGACATAATAAAAAAAACTGATTTATTTATTTAAACAAGAATTCAATTAAAATATGCACATCATAAGGAGAATATGGAAACTCAATTCACATAATACTCGAACATACAACATGCTACTAAGAACTCTTTGTTTTTAGCTTGAATTAGAATAGACGAAAAAGATAAGGATATCAACAACCTTACTACTCACTCATCATCCCCCACTTGGGATAAACCCATCTAAGGGCACATTAAACTAACCAAGAGAACTATCACTTCCCAATTAAGCACAATGTCCCCCTCTTGGAATCAGGTTATGCAAACTCCTTTAATCATTACCTCCTTCATGTCTATGGTAGGAACCATTCTCCACTAAATCTTCACTATACTCCCTTAGGTGAGGATTTCAAGAATCCACAGAAAAGAGTATCTATACCACTCCACTTCATATCTATCATCCAAAGTGGTTCTCAACATGGAGAACTCAAGGAAGTTCAATGTAGAAATAATAAGGGCACTCAAAACCTTACCATCTACGCATATTATCCCCCACTTGGGGTGAGCTTAATCAACTCTTTATCACATCATACCCTTATCATTACCTTTGGTGTAGCTTTCTGCTCAACCATGCCTAGGTATTATCTAAACACCCTCTTGAATGACCATTCTTAAGATCAACCTTACAAGACAACTAACCTTTTAAGAGTTGGTCAACATCTATTCTTTTGTCTTTCCCAAGAACTAAGGAGTACATGCAACTCTCCAAGTTAACCTTAGAGCAAAACACTATCAAAACTCATGGAACAAATCCCCTTTTACTTCTCTTAGAGCAAGTCTACACAAGAACTCTGATTCACCCAAAGACAACCATGAAGCATCACTCATAAGAAAAAAGCAACTGTCAACTCACACTAGTTACCACATTCGTTCAAAACTCCTCAAATCTACACCATGACTTTCTACTATCATTACCCATTACCATAAAGCAACTCATCATCCTAAAAAGGATTTCATTCTTACTATAACAACTCTTATCATAAGAGAACTACAACTCCATACAACATTTTCAATGTAATGCTCCCAACCTCATATGTTACACATAGCCAGGATTGGCATCACAAAATGATTTCCAAATCTACCTTCATATATACTCATAGAGTCACCACATCATAATAAGCATTAAAACTCACCATTTCTTCCCTCGATCCTTGCAACATCACCCCTTCCAAGTAATCACATCTAGAAGTCCACCGGACAAGGGAAAATAAGAGAGAGAGTTCATATGGAGTTAAGCTCTACGACATGACACAAGAGTAATGAAGAAAGTGAAACTTCTATCATCCTATAGCCTCTCGCTCATAGATGTGTCGCGACTCACACCGATCAATAAGACTCCAATAGACGTGCCTTTCGAGACTTGGAACCTAAAAGTAATCTTTAAAACCTTATGCTCTGATACCAATTTTGTAACGACTCGAGAGCATCCCCTAGCCGTTACATGCGTATTCAACCTCTTAGAGGTCCTATACAAGACTTAGCATTCATTCATTGCATAGATCATAAAAATCACTAAGAATTTAAAACTTTTATTCAATAAAACCATAAGACTTCAAGAGTCATCAACATTTGAAAACATCATTACGCAAGCGGAACTACTAAGACTCTTTAGCGAATCTTACACAAGAACTTAAAACGTACTAACGGACACGACCCTTTACAAATGAAATGAAACTTAAGTGTCTATTACAATGACTAAGAAACTTCTAAACATAGTCCTCAAATCTTGAGGACATACCAAACACTTGGAAGAGTGAAGCAATCCAAGCAACTCCAAAGCATAATCTCCTCCTAGTTACCACAACCTACAATTGTAGTAAAATAGAAGAAAGGAGTTAGTATAACACACATACTAAGTATGAGGATCTGCAAAACATGCTAGAAAAGGACATTTGTTTGGAAGCTATGCTTTCATTCCATTATGATAAAATATCATGAAAATCAACATAATAGGCATCTTACAAGTCACGACCAACAATACAAAGTCATATGTTTTACAAACCTCATAAACATAGATAACCCATTTACCTTTACCTTATTTCCTTGGACCTCAACCTTAAGTAACCCTTAAGCAATATCTTTGTGCAATGAATGGGCAACGTCCCATACCATCACCCATACTAAGGCACCAGCTTAAGGTCACACAAAGTGCACTTACCATGCATACCTCAACCTTCACCAATTAATCACATAAGACATATAAGCACATAAGACAACAAGTCACTTCATAAAGCTAGAACACTCATCAAATGTCATCCCAAGGCTCACGTAAGTAAGACATGGTGAGGCAGCCCATATTACCTCTCCAGACCACACCCAAGTGATCCTTAAGGCTACACAAGACAAGCTCCCTTCACATCTCAAAATAAATCGTTGATTCAACTTAATGCATTTACAGAACTTCATTCACTAATGACATAAGATCATCACATACATTCAATTCAACATAAGCACTTACATTCAATTCATTAAGACTAACTTTCACATTAGCATGCTCAAAGACCAACACTTTCATTAAATAGCCCAAAGAGACTCATTCATTCATTATCATTACTAAGACACACCAAGATCTCCCTTAAATGACTACTTGTGCAATGTCTAGATGATGTCCCATTCCACCACCTATCCTAAATATTACACCCTTTAGAGAACCTAGTTCATTCATTCATTAATGTGGGGGAAGAGCCTTAACTGACATAGACCATGCAGCTTGACATGGAATCCCGGTAGTAACCTTTACCGGATGAGGGATCCCCACTGGCCTAGGATAGGGTCATTCTTTTAGCCTTTACGTGGTAGAGACCACTAGCTAGTCCTATGTGGGCATATGGTTAAGGGATAGAAGAATTCTTTCTAAGTACCCACATCTCAACTAACGAAGGGGAACCCATCTTAAGGGTTGCTAATAAATACTCACATCTCAACTACTGAAGGAGTATCCACCCCTCTTTATATCCTCTCGGTGCTAGACATTACTCCCCCACGGAGTTTGGATATTCATTTCATTCATTCATTTAGGGATAAGGATTGCTACTAAGTACTCTCATCTCAACTGACGAAAGAGTACCCATCCTAGCCCAACATTCATTCATTTAGGAATAAGGATAGCTACTAAGTACTTTCCTATAAACTCATGAAGGAGTACCCATTCTAGCCCAACATTTATTCATTTAGGGAAAAGGATTGCTACTACGTACTCTCATCTCAATTCACGAAGGATTACTCATCCTAAACAACATTCATTCATTTAGGATGCTCTTGGATTCTAAGATAAGAAAACCTTTCATATGGGAACCCCATTCATTTAAAGGAGTAATTTTTGAGACTATCCTTACAATAGACCCAACTTTCATTCATTAGCATTAACTCCCATTCTTTTCATTCATTCACACATTCTTTCATTCATTCTTCACTAGGTCTGAGAGTAGGTAAACCTAGTCTATCCTAACCTCACCTTCATTATAAATCAATCAAACAAGACAACACCAAGCTTAACACATAAAGTCTCTACGCAAGGTCACCTTTCATGCTCTTAGACCATACACAAATTCACATCATATCACAATACCTTCACATAATCAACATTACTCAAAACAACAATCATCCAACTTTGCCTACAAGGCCATAATCACAACATGCTTATAAAGTAAACACCTCCCCACTTTCAAAGGGATCAAACCTCGCAACTCTAACATCTACAACATATATATATATAAAATACTAGAGTCCATAATCTATTCACAACTTCATCATTATCATCATTAACCTTAGGTCATAATTGCCCATTCAAGGCCATCATTCAATATAGCACAATTGACCATCAATTCCTCATAATTCAATATAGAACAATACATAAATCAATATCCCATAACAATCTACACATTAATATCACATTATTAGCTCGTAATCAATAGACCCACTTTAGACCAAAAATTAGGATTTCAAGATATGCAAGGGTTCATGGAGTTTTTTATTTTAAAACCATCAATATTAATATAAATCATCATTTGAAATACTTTCATTCAAGAACCTAAGCTTAGAATTGAAATTTGGGTTTTTAGTGTTTTTGAAAAATATTGAAATCACTTTGATTTGGCTCTTTGATTGAAAGGAGAATCAAAGATAAAATCCACATACCTTTGTGATTAATTTCCTAGGAATTTGAAGGAGAAATCAGTTGGGACCCATCCCCTATCTTGAAGCTTCATCAATATCTTCCATGGAGTTCTAGAGATAGAATTTATTTGAGACGGAATATTCAATTTGGATAATGAGGTCTAATTCTAGGTTTTGAGGTTTTAACCACTTAAAATACCCTAAAATAGGTAGAATAACCGTTTATAATAATTCCTCAAAGTACCCAAACTACCCCTCACTTAGTTGGACCATTTAAACAAGTCAAACTTGAGTTTTATTTTCGCAAATTTCGTTGGGAAAAATGTTCGCGATGCAGAGGTGTTCCCACAAGTTTCTGGAAATTAAATTTCGAGACAGTAGAGTCCGCAGTGTCTCCGCGACGCATAGCCACTTTTTGGCCATTGGTGGAGCAGGTCCATGACGCGGAGCCACTTTTTGGCAATTGGTGGAGAAGGTCTGCGACGCGGAGCCACTCCCTCCATGAACAACTTCGAGCTGCTATGGCAACTTGTTTGGCCAAAGATGGGGGTCCTCCTCGGGGATCCTTAGGGTGGTCCCGGGGAGTCGTACCCGAACGTTTTGACCCTAAAAACATTTATTAAGACACTAGGGTCACCTCCACTGATTTTAGACTCCAAACAACTCATAAAAACATGAACAACATACTAGAACAAACCAACACGTAAAAGACTAGTTTCCGAACGACTTGGTCGTCCCTTGACATTTGGCTTCCAAACTCCTTAAAACTGACTAAAAAGGCTATTCTTCATTATTTTAACAAGTTATTAATGAATAAAACCCATGTGAGGCTCTACTTTATCCTACTTCATTTTGATGGGTGTTACAATATCCCCCACTTGGGAATATTCGCCCTCAAATGACACTTCAAACATTATAATGTAAAGAGTCTAGGACTAGTAACCCACATTACTACAACACACATCAAAGAGGAAACATCAACTCCACATAAAAAGCATTACAAAACGACTTTCATGCATTTTAAGAAAGTAGGAATAAAATCTACCACTCAATATGCACAAAACTTTACCATTTCTCATTTCTTTGGAGGAACTTCCTTCTCCGTAGCATATCATGCTCATTACAACAATTATAGACTCCCCTTACAATTTCTCTCAAAAGCATAATCATGTAACATCAAGATCAAATCAAGGAATGCTCAACTAGGCATCTCATGGAGAAATTTAAATAATTCTTCATAAATGCATATAAATCATGAGGGACATAATCAAGAAAAGTCATTTATTTATTTAAACAATAATTCAATTACAATATGCACATCATAAGGAGAATATGGAAACTCAATTCACATAAGACTCCAACATGCAACAAGCTACTAAGAACTCTTTGTTTCAAGCTTGAATTAGAATAGAAGGAAAATATAAGGATATCAACAACCTTACTACTCACTCATCATCCCCCACTTGGGGTAAACATATCTAAGGGCACATTAATCTAAACAAGAGAACTATCACTTCCCAATTAAGCACAACGTCTCCCTCTTGGAATCAAGTTATGCAAACACCTTTAATCATTACCTCCTTCATCTCTAAGGTAGGAACCATTTTCCACTAAATCTTCACTATACTCCCTTAGGTGAGGATTACAAGAATCCAAAAAAAAAGAGTATCTATAGCACTCCACTTCATATCTATCATCCAAAATGGTTGTCAACATGGAAAACTCAAGGAAGTTCAGTGTAGAAATAGTAAGGGCAATCAAAACCTTACCATCTAGACACATTATCCCCACTTGGGGTGAGCTTAATCAACTCTTTATCACATCATACCCTTATCATTACCTTTGGTGTAGCTTTGCGCTCAACCATGCCTAGGTATTATCTAAACACCCTCTTGAATGACCATGCTTAAGATCAACCTTACAAGACAACTATCCTCTTTAGAGTTGGTCAACATCTATTCTCTTGTCCTTCCCATGAACTAAGGGGTACATGCAATTCTCCAAGTTAACCTTAGAGCAAAACACTATCCCAACTGATGGAACAAATCCCCTTTTTCCGCTCTTAGAGCAAGCCTACACAAGAACTCTAATTCACACAAGGACAACCATGAAGCATTACTCATAAGAAAAAACAACTTTCAACTCACACTAGTTACCACATTCGTTCAAAACTCCTCAAATCTACACCATGACTTTCTACTATCATTACCTATCACAATAAACAAACTCATCATCCTAAAAAGGATTTCATTCTTACCATAACGACTCTTATCATACAAGAACTACACCATCATACAACGTTTTCAATGTAATGCTCCCAACCTCATAGGTCACACACAGCCATGATTGGCATCACAAATTAACATCATATCACAATACCTTCACATAATCAACATTACTCAAAATAACAATCATCCAACTTTGCCTACAAGGCCATAATCACAACATGCTTATAAAGTAAACACCTCCCCACTTTCAAAGGGATCAAACCTCGCAATTCTAACATCTACAACATATATATATATAAAATATAAGAGTCCATAATCTATTCAAAACTTCATTATCATCATCATAAACCTTAGGTCATAATTGCCCATTCAAGGCCATCGTCCAATATTGCACAATTGACCATCAATTCCTCATAATTCAATATAGAACAGTACATAAATCAATAGCCCATAGCAATCTACACATTAATATCACATTTGTAGCTCATAATCAATAGACCCAATTTCGACTCAAAATTAGGATTTCAAGATATGCATGGGTTCATGGAGTTTTTGATCTTAAAACCATCAATATTAATATAAATCATCATTTGAAATACTTTCATGCAAGAACATAAGCTTAGAATTGATATTTGGGTTTTTAGTGTTTTTGAAAAACATTGAAATCTCTTTGATTTGGCTCTTTGATTGAAAGGAGAATCAAAGATAAAATCCCCATACCTTGGTGATTAATTTCATAGGAATTTGAATGAGAAATCAGTAGGAACCCATCCCCTAGCTTGTAGCTTCATCAATGTCTTCGATGGAGTTCTAGAGAGAGAATTTATTTGAATGGGAAGGTTCAATTTGGATAATGAGGTCTAATTCTAGGTTTTGGGGTTTTAACCACTTAAAATACCCTAAAATAGGTAGAATAACCGTTTATAATAATTCTCTAAAGTACCCAAACTACCCCTCACTTAGTTGAACCTTTTAAACAAGTCAAACTTGAGTTTTATTTTCACAGATTTCGTCGGGAAACAAGTCCATGATGCGGAGGTGTTCCCACAAGTTTCTGTAAATTAAATTTCGAGACAGTAGAGTCCGCGGTGTCTCCATGATGCGGATCCACTTTTTGGCCATTAGTGGAGCAGGTCCGCAACGCGGAGCCACTCCCTTCGTGAACAACTTCAAGCTGCCTTGGCTGGTTGTTTGGCCAAGGGTGGGGGTCGTCCTCGGGGACCCTTAGGGTGGTCCCGGGGAGTCGTACCCGAACGTTTTGACCCTAAAAACATTTATTAAGACACTAGGGTCACCTCCAGTGATTTTAGACTCCAAACAACTCATAAAAACATGAACAACATACTAGAACACACAAACACGTAAAAAACTAGTTTTCGAACGTCTTGGTCGTCCCTTAACGTTTGACTTCCTAACTCTTTTAAATTGACTAAAAAGGCTATTCTTCATTATTTTAACAAGTTATTAATGCATAAAAACCATGTGAGGCTCTACTTTATCCTACTTCATTTTGAGGGGAGTTACATGTACCCATGAAGGAATGTAAAGGCCTCGGGGTCTGGTAAACTGATCAAACTGATGGTAGTGGAGGGTGTCCCTCACATCTGAGTATTTGCCCTCCAGGCCCTCTATGGATAACAACTTCTCCTCGAGGATGGTCCGCAAACCATCACCTTTCAATATGTTGAGAAGCCTAGACGGAGGGATGACCTGTGCACAGGAGCCGTGGGAGGTGCCTGGGCTGGCACTGAATTGTGTTGGTGTAGGAGTTGAAGGGATTCTGGCTGAGTCATGGCGAGATCTAGCTCGGAGCTCAGTCCGTCGGGACTATAGGAGTTGGTCATCCTCAGGCTCAGATAAAATAACCTGGGAACCAGTGGTCGCTCTGTCAGAAATGGGCCACTTGCCCTTGCCTTTGTCTTCGGGTAAAGGCTCTTGCCTTCCTTTCTTGGAAGAATTTGACCCCCTTCATTAATTTTTATCCCTCGTGCTCTTTTACGGGGTGGCATGTCAATGTTTGTTCTCACCATATCTGCAAAACAATGGGAAAAAGTTAGAATCAATTCAGTAAAAAGCACAGAAACACAGTTCTATACAGATTCACCAAACAGGTCGGCGAGTCGCCGAAGCACTTTGGCAAGCTAGATCAGGCTCACCAAAAGGATTGGCTCTAAAGTTATGGAAAGTCGGCAATGGGGAAGACCTTATGAGAATCACTGACAGTTTTCTGTGAGCAAGGGTTAGCGCGCCGAAAGTTACCGTGTAAAAAGGCTACAGTGTGCAGATAAAAGGCGATCAAGAAGTCTTTCAGCGAGTCGCCGAGTGCCTTTGGCGACCTCAGGCTTCTCGCTGAAAGTTACAGATCCCAACAACACATTAAGCATGAAATTAAAGGCGAGATGGGGACCTTCGGTGAATCGCCGAGTGGTTTGGCAAGCTCGACCCAGCTCGCCAAACGACCCAACGTGCCTACTTTCAACCCAACTTCTCCAATCAAACCCTGCAACCCCTGAAAACAAAATCAAAGCATGCACAAATCAAATTAGAAACTAGACCCATAGCACCCATTACCACGGGATACTCAAACTTCTCTCCGTTTTACCAAATTTGGCAATTGACAACTTTTGCCCTTAAGAATGACGTCATCTGTTCTATCATTGGGAAAATAATGTTATTTGGCACAAATACGAGCTACCCAGACTTCACCCAACTAAACCCAATGACATGGAAGCACAACCCCACAAAATTTAATTCATTTTAACGCACATAATTACGGGATTTCAACATTTAAAACATTGTGGGCATGATTATCAAATTAAAACAGGCATTTAAACATATTAATCCTATCAGACAGGCCCAAGACACTTCAAAAAGATAATATCATTTGCAAATGAGTACAACTTTGATAAAAATAAACTCGAGGTTCGTAAAACCAACCTTTTATGCCGATTAAAAATGAGATTGAAATGCTAGGCGGCAATGTAATTCAATTCCGAGTACCAATCAACAACTCAAATACTTATAGAATGTAAAAATATAGAAATTAAAGTGCGGGTGTGAGTTTGTGAATTTTGAAACTGAGGAAAAGCGAAGAGTTTGAAAGTTTAAACTTTTGGCCTTTTAAAAACCATCCAGTTTTCGCCCTTTCAGATACATTAGTCGTGCTCGCCGAACAACTCAGTGACACGCCGAGTGGTCTCTTACCTCACCGAGTTTTACAAGGCTTCCAGTTAATTTAGGGGTCCAAACGGCGGACTAGATCACGATTGCTTACCTGGTCGGCTAATCACCATTAATTTCCTAGGCTTGCCGAGTTTTACAGACTCCACTTTAAAGTTGTGTTGAGTCCAACGGTGGTCTGACTCGGGATCGCCGACGTCTTTGGCGATTCACCAACTGGACCTGGAGTTCGCCAATTTGCACTTTTCACTCAGTTTCCACACTTTGTCCTGCATATTCAATACATCATTATTGCAAATTTAAAAAAAAAAGAAAATAAAACTTGGGTTGCCTCCCAAGCAGCGCCTTAGTTAGTGTCGTGGCACGACGTAAGTCCACCTTCAAACCTCATTCTTGGGGTTGGCCATATTATCACTAGGCAAACCCCATTGCTGTCTCGGGTTCAGATTAGACGAGATATGACCCATTTGGGTCTCCAACTGCTTGATCGACACTGAATGGGAGGTGACGGTGTGGCTAAGGGTAGACACATTTTCTTTCATTTCATTCAAAATCTTGTCTGACCCTTCAAATTTGTTGAGGATACGAGAAAGCATATCCTCAGACTGACCACCTTCCGAATCCTTTGGCTTTTGATGCTCGTGGGGAGGCACATACCTATCCTTCTCCCCATCCTTACAATTTGGATTATGGTCTCTCCATTCCCGATATCGATCTTTCCAACCTTCATCCCAATTCCAACCTTGGTTACCACCCTGCCTTGGGTAGTTTGAGCGATAACCACCGCCTTGTTTGGCTAGGAAATTCACCTCTTCATTATACAAGGCCTCAAACTTGGACTAATCCAGATTAGCACACCTGACACCCACGACATTGACACTTCGAGCACCAGCTCCCATGACATTTTTAGACAAAATGTCAAGTTGTGCCATGATCTTGGCCATGTTTTGGTCCCTCTCTTGGTCTTTCTTCATCTGCTCTTTGGTTAGTTTGAATATGAGAGTGGAGACCTGGTCTTCATGGGAATACCACACCCTGTTTATGGTAGTCATGCCATCCAAGAGCTGAGCCGCTATCACATAAGGTTGCTGCATCAAACCTCCTGGAGAAAGTTGGTCAGCAACACCCTTATTTACCGAGTCAAAACTATGGTAAAAATCCTGCAGCGATATGTTATTAGGCAAGCCATGGGTTAGGCATTGAAGAACCAACTTCTTGAATCGCAACCAAGTTTTATGAATTGGCTCGCCTTCTAGACGGTTGAGGCTCTGAATGCTATCCCCAAGAGTCATCATCTTCAAAGGAGGGAAAATCGCACTTGAAATGTGGTGACCAACTCCTCCCAAGAAGTGATTGATTCACGTGGTAATTCAGCCAGCCACTTACATGCCTCCCCCATCAAAGAGAACGGGAATAACCTCAACTGGATCGACTCTTGAGAGATGTTCTTAAAGGAGAATGGTCCGCATACATCAACAAAGTTTCTAAGATGCTCATGAGGATACTCATGAGTCAAACCACTGAAAATCCCCTTTAGTTGCAAGAGTTGCAACATAGTACTTGTGATGTGGAACACCGCATTCCCTTTGGCCGGAGGTAAGCGAATGGAACCAATACCTCCCATGAGATGGGGGTCATTAGCATGAGGCTCGTTGACATCGTTGAAGTTTCCGATGTCATCTTGATGACCTACTTGGCTGCCATTGCTTCCATTTACACTCATACTTCCTGTTTTAACACATAAACAAGCAAAACAAAACTAAAAATTAAGTAAGTGTTAATATAACTAACAAGAACAAAAATTTAACTTAACTAAAAATTCTCAACTAACACCACTCTCCGGCAGCGGAGCCATTTTGATAAAGATAACGCTATCAAAGATACTTCATCCAATACTAAGTATCAACGATCGTTCACTAGTAATATAACCCAACTAGTGATTGTGGTCGAGTCCCAAGGGAGCGGTTCGTACTCAAGAATCAATAGAAAAGCATAAATATGCTCAAGTAAATCATAGCTAAAAACATTTATGAAGAAAAACATAATTCCATCTTGGTGTGACACAAGTGTCAAATATCAAAAGGGGCTTTGTATTCAATTGTCAGCTAAAACAACAAATAACGCGAAAATATGAATATGGAGATGGGATTCTTAGGATGTGATTGGATTATGGGCTAAGGTAAACAACCGAATAATTGCAATTAATAGTAAACAACTGTCAATCAGTGAATAAGCTAGACTTTAGTGAGGGTAAACTTTCTGTCAAACAATTTACCCCGAATTGAATTGGTTTCTCTCGAACACCAATAAGCAACAATGAAGTACATCCTTCGCTTTAGTCTATTAACTCTTTTGAGCTGAATGTGTGGAAAAGGGTTTAGGATTCACTCTCTCGAGCTGAACACATGACAACCCAATACCCACAGACCATCGATTTAGTAATTTTAGTTTTAAAACCTCTCTCTCGAGTAAGCCAAAAATACGAAGTTAAGATTTTATTTGCAAATACAACCCATTAAATTCAACCACAATTACTGAATGAAATCACTTTTAAACAACAAATAAACTATCAATGAACAATACCCAACAGTTAAATCAACCCATAATCACATAATACACCCCAAGAATTGGGGTTTTAGCTAGACATAGTAAAAAGGTACAAATCGTTACCAAGTTGTGTTTCCAGCAACTGGGTACGATTGATATTGTCTTTACAAAGGTCTAAGATGAAGAATCTTCAACACCCACTTCCAATTTCTTTGAAATGGAAATCTTCAAAGCTAAGGAAATATTGTCTCTCTATTTAGATCTATGCTCTAAACTTCAAAAACTAAAAATGAAAAATGTTTCAACAAAACATCTCATTTGATACTAAGCAAAAAATTTAAATAAGTATTTATAGTTGTCAAAATATGTGCTGCGAAGGACCATTCAACGCAGTTAGTCAGGATCACCGTTCCACTTGGCGATCCTCCCTTTGATCATTTTCATCGCCATTTTTCTTTTTCCTTCAGCATCTTCAGGTTCTGAAACTTTGGGCGATATGGAACTACATCGCGGAACCGTTCGGTGACTCACCGACTGCTCCGTTCTCTCGTCGACTAAATTTTCTCCTTCAGGACTTGGCACTCTGGAACATCAGGCGAGACCCTGACCATTCGGCTACTAGCCTAATGGGTTAGGCGATCCTCAGGCCTTCTTTCCTTCATTCTTTCAGCTGCCATGTTCCTTTTTGCTCAATAGTGTCCATGCTTTGTACCTCAATCCAAATACCTAAAATTCAAGGGTTTACATCAATTATTGGCACAAAATATGCATTTGAGGACACTAAATCTATTCAAATAAAGCCCTAAATAAGTCCAAATCGTGAATTCATCACTTGTGAACTAGCGTTGCTTATGGGTGGTACTGGTGTATCTGGTTTTCCATAGCTGTTAGATATAGAAGTGTGTTGGGGATCCGACATTTATAAATCCCATAAGAAGAGTTGGGGAGGTAATGAGAATTTCTCTAATTTAGAAATACCGGTAGGGATCTTAGACTGGTAGGTTAAGAAATAGAAGAACATGGAAGTTGCTTCATGAATGTATTATGGAGTGACCTTTAGTGTGGGTTTTAGGTGAGGGTGCTACTTGGGAGGCCTAGGGCCAATGAGATATCCCGATATCCTCATCCTTTTTCCTTCCATTCCTCCTTTAGCATTTTAATGATAGTTCCTCATGGTTTGTGCTTTACGTGAAGTTATGTGTGTTTTAGCTATTTCCATGATTTCTTTATGTGATGAATGTTCATGAAAATTTGTTTTTAGAAAGAAATAAGTGTTTTATGATTGATATTCCTCATGTTGTAGTGCATTTAGTATGAGTTGCCTATAGACTTCATGAAATGAATATTTGAGCATGCCTTAAAAGAATACTTTTTGAGAGTAAATTGCATATGAGCTCCATGAGTGTATGTTGAGCATAATTTAGTTTGGAGAAGGTAGTTCCTCCTATGAATATGATGAGTTATGAGATTTCGTGCATAATGGGTTGTTAGATGTAGTTCCTACTTCCTTGTGTTGAATTGAGTATGTTTAGCTTGGAGTTGATGTTTCCTCCTTTGTCTATGTTCATTTAGATGAGTTGCATGCATGTGGACTGCTAGTCTTGTGTCGTTTCCTTTAAGAGGTGCCTACAATGCCATTCGAGGACGAATGTTCCCAGGGGGAGATAATGTAACACCTCGTAATCTAGTAGACTAAGCTAGGGCTAAGTGCTAGGCATGAACCAGATAATTGGGCCTTGACACCCTCCACGAGTGCCCACACCAGTCGTGGTACCATGACTCGTAGTGGTGCCCATGATGCCTAGGCAGTAGCTAAAAAGGGCTGTCTACCTCCCATGAGAGCCTAGACAGCTCGTGATGGTCACCACAGATCATTGGACCAGTCGTGGTGGTGAGGCAGTAGCTTCACAAAGCTGCCCAAAATAGGGACCCTCCCCACTAGCCACTAGACGGCTTGTGAAGGCCACCATGGGCCAAGGAAGGGGTCGTAGTTATGACACTACAAGAAAAATGACCTTTAGCAAAAGGAAATACCATCGCTGTAAGTCCAAATCCGGTCATTAAAGGTCTATAACAACCGGTCAAAAATTGGTTGTCACTGATCGTTAAAAGCTCCGTCGCTAAAGGTTAACGACCGAATTGCATGTCCGGTCGTTAAATATTATTTATCGACACCAATTAATCCGGTCGTTACAAGTGCTTACAACGACCAAATTTGCCTTCGTTGATGGTTATTTGGTCGTTAGAACCTTCAAGTAAAACAACAAATTAGGGGGGTTATAACTAATTTTAGCGGCCAGAATTCCTGTCGTTGATTACAATACTTTTTAACAATCAAATTTCCTGTCACAAATTTTGATTTAAATTATTACATTTAATTATAGTTTTTATTTTTTCCATCATTTCTAAAAAGAACTAATATTATCAGTTCATATAAATTTTTTTCACATCAAATTGAAAATTTGATATAAAATTATATTGTTAATAATAAAGAATACATTGATGTAATTACTAAAAACTTATATGTTCGACACAATATCTAAAAAAAAATCATACACGTTCAACATAATAAAACATGTGTTCGACATCTATAAAATCCTAGAAATTAAGAAACTGACATTATAGAATAACTACAGAAAACGTCTTTGCACCAACAATAAAAATATAATATTCTTTTCTGCACGCTCCACATTATCTTTCACATGGCCTTGTTATTTAATCTTCAAAATCTTCATCTATCAAAACAACAATTTGAAGTAAATTAATTAGTAACGGAAAAAAGTTGAACTTAAGGATTAATTCTCTTGAATAGTTCCTGATCTATTTTCTGATGCATACAACTAGAAACAGATTTAAAGTTCTAGTTCATGAATTCTAGATAATTTCTCTACCCAGCCTTCTACATTGAGGATCTCCACTGGCAGCGAGCAAGAGTTGTATTACTTTCACATTAACATCTCATACAGAGGGTGGTTGGTGCTTCCTCCTTTAAATATTTATTCAAGTGTATGCTTCCTCATACCCTACCTCTTTCACAACACCTAGGCCTCTTTCCAGTGTAATGGAAGGAAAGAGACGGATTAAAGTGGACAGATATGAACACAACACAATTAAAGTGCTTCAACAAAGAGAATGTAAATATACTAACATCAAATAAAGAAGACTAGAAATCCTAGTTTTAGTACTAGTATTGAAAGTTGAAGGAAAGAAAACATAGATAAGTTGTTGAAATGGAGAATGGAAGTGGATCAAATGAAACAAGCTTGCAGCTGGATGACTAGAAGGAAGTTAGAAAAACTTACACAGCTAATTACCACAGTGGAGAATGACACAGACATGATCAAATATATTTAAAGTTGCAGGGCAATAGACTAAGGGTAATGTGTAAGTGTGTGATGTTTAAGATTAGCTACTAATACTACAATAATAAAGGGCAAATTATATTGACAGTTATATTATAGAGGACAAGGTTATACAAGGACCTAATCAGAGGAGAGATCTTCATTTCCTACCAACAACTATATATAGAGCAATAACCATATTGATACCTACTTTTACATTTGAAGATGTTATAACAATCTCATTGGTATATACAGAAATGAACATAAATCAATCTTTTAGCTTTTTGGATATTATAACTAAAGTGACATTGATTTTAGTTATATACAGAAATGCTAGAGTGAGAATGCCAGAATAAACTGAAAATTTAAGATAACGCAATGCACTAAAGGAAAACAGATAACTCATAGCACAACTGCAATAACAAAGCCATTATCAACTAGGAGCAACATCACTTCATTCACACACAAATACACATCATGTAACAATAACTAATAGAATGTTTACTAACCTGATGGAATTGATGGAACTGATGAAGACTGACGGATCACTATATTTTCAAGGTGTTCATATTTATTCTCTAGAATATTCATGCGTTTTTGTAGTGATTCCTTTTCTTTTCGAATTGTTTTCAGCTCTTCCCACAATGCAGCCTTTGAGGTGGTACCGCCTTTTAACTCCTTAGTTGTTATTCCACCACCAAATCCAACTACGTGACTTTTGCATTGAGGTCCAAAGCACCTTTCCACTACCTCAATATTAGTAAGAGATGGTTCAGATTGTACAAGCTCATAAATTTCAGCCTATAAAACATAAGAATATTTAAAATAACGCAATGCACTAAGTAAGAGTAAGGATGTTAAATGAAATTAAAATTGATATAGACATACATATTTTTCAACGATTTCAGGTTCGACAAGCTCATTTCCCTTCTTACGTGTCTCAAAGAAAATAGTTGCCATGTTTGATGGATTACCATCTTTGGCTTCCTTCACGATTAAAAAATAAGTCATAAGATCATTTATAGAAATAGAAGAGGTTTCTTTATAGGGTTGCACAATTTATTTACCATTTCGTAAACAATCTCTCTAATAGGCCTGTTGCCCGTACGATGAGGCATACACAACTTAGACCTATTGACTGAGTTTCTTGTACTTGCTTCCTGCATTAACAACACAACACTGAAATTATCACAATCTTGTTTAATGATTCTATATTTAATGTGTACTTTTAAGCTCAGTGGGAAGAGGGTAAAAGAGAAGAGAAGCACAAAAAAACACCATTGCAATTTTCTTTGGTAGATCTTGTGGATAGAAGACATCAAAATTTTTTACCGAAATCAAAACTCAATTTGAACGTGGTATAAATTATTCCAAAAAGCTAATCATATGTGAGTAGAAATAAAATGATATTTGTTAATAACTAAATGAAGTCTTACCTTAAATTTCTTAGATAAAAAATGTTCCTTGACCAACCATTCCCAATCACTCTTGTCTACTCCCATCGGCACATCTTTAAGAACCTCGTGCAATGATTTAGATTTCACATTCTTGTGCAATGATCCTCTCCAGTTATTCCAAAGCTTTCTCATATGTTGCAAAACATTGTATCTTTGATCATTCATGTCATCACTGTCAAACTTCTCCTAAAATAGAAAAAATACCATCAAAATCTAGGAATAACAAGGCATCAAAGTATAGATCACCTAATAGGGCAATAACCAAAAATTTTAGGAACAAAAATCAAAATTTCAAATAAATAACAACCACAAGTTGTCTGTTTAAAACCTATAGCTTACTCACATCACTATTGTATAGTGTTTGAAATAGCGTTGAGAGTAAAATAGTGACACAAGCGAATGGACTGAAGAATGACGTGAAGGAACATAAACTACTATAATAGAATCCTAGCAATCTTATCTTGCTGGGAGAAGAAATTGAACTTAGCATAAAATTTAGGAGATCACTAAGCTTAGCTTGTTCAATTCTATTATAGAGAAGTAAATCCACATGAATTTGACCAGGTAATGACTGCACACATTTATTTTTTCATGTATAATCAAACAAAGCTATAACACAAATTCAAGGTTGGGAAAGGACAAATACATCATGATCAGGAGAGATAATAGATGAAGTTTTTGGTAGTTATTTCTAGTCTATGTTAGGTGATTCAATAGTAACATAAACTTTCTTCTTCTTGAAAAGAAAGTAAGCCACAACAGTAGCATAATTAAAAAGAAAGTGGCTAATGGGTGAAAGAGTGAAAAAACCCGAGGACTTTGTAAGTGACAAGCTTTAACAATGGCTTAACAGTCTTATGGTTTTGGTTGTTTATTCTTTAAGATGCTTCATGTATTGTAGTGGATGGAGTACTTTTCATGTTGTACATGACATTTTCAAAATAGGGATGCTGTTGAAACAAGTAAATGCTACCATAATTTTAACTACCCCTAAGGTATCAACATTGGCCAATGTTAGTCAATATAGACCTACTTCATGTTATAATATGATCTATAAGTGTATATCCAATGTGTATTCAACTAGCAAACAGAGATTTATGGAGATACAGTGAGAAAGAATAAGATTTGTGTTGATCAACCTTATTTAAAAGACCCCACTCATCTATTTATGTCATGTCAATGGAAAAAAGAGTTGTGGAGGAAAGTTACAGGTGGCTGAGTATTAGTAGCTCAGGCAAAGTCAAGAAAGTCTATAATGGATCAACCAATGACACTAGACCAAGATCAAGAAGTAGATTGTGGCAGGGCAGTTATGGAATTTTGATTTACTCCATAGTACATAACAAAAATTAAAGATTTATTAAAGATAGAAGTACAACATATACAATTCATTACCAAAGAAAGATTATCAATAATGAAAACCGCCAAGAAGGCCAAGAAATGTATATACTTAGTAGAGGCTTTCGATTAATAGGTGTATCCTCTATCAAACATTTAGGTCCTCAAGTAACAATTAATGTCAGCTCAATACTTAATGAAGTACATATCAATACACTGCTATGACTGAGAAATGTCCGATTTTTGCTAAGATGAAGGTTACACATTGAAATTATAACATAAAATTGAAAAACAATAATTGATAGTTTTTACCAACTGCAGAATCATATTAACTATAGCCACATTAAATTAATAATATTAACATCCAAAGGAATTACAATGGAAGAATAAACTTAACTTTTCAAAAGCCTCTTTTAGCAGGTAGTGGCAAGAGATTTAACTATCAAATAGGCTAACGAGAAAAGATGAAATGTGAGAATTTTTATCTATCCATTGAAACTGAGTAACTATACTTTGTTATTAAAGGAGAAGGAATGTGAAATCAAGAGTCTCATGTTTCAAACTGAAACATTCAATACATTTTGAAAAGTGATTCTTGACAGTTATTAGTAAAAATAAGAGATATATATGTTGTAATCCTTACAGTAACAACTGCCCACATGTGCTCAAGCTTATGCTCTTCGACGTCCATCCACGAGTGTACCCGGAGTGGACACATATTACGATCACGAACTAGCAAACTCAAGTGTCTCATAAATGAGGTGTGATTCTGCCCGACGAATCGATTTTGAAAGAAAGTGACTGTTAATTTTTCTCCAGGTCTTAGTCGCAAAACATTCTTACAAATATTTGTTCCCCGCACATTCTTTGCCCTTTCTGTTTCACATGGACCTGCAAAATCTATAGTAAGGAAAACCAAACAAGAAGTTCAATCCCACTGTAGCACAAAGTGAAGAAGGAGACAACTGGAACATACTTGAATCTAAGTGACTGGATAAGGAGAGTTCTATAGAATTTGTTGATCTCCTAACCTCATTTAAAGATCTTATTAACAGTGAGGATACCTTGATATGGAAGGGGAAAAAATTGGTCTTTTCATAGTGAAGTTTTTTTACTCTTAGATTCTCAGGGCCTATGGAAGCGAGGCAAGATAATGTTTTACCTGCTTTACAGGTAACAATGCAGAAACAATTAGAAATTACATAGAAGAAAATACATACTAGTTTCAATTCCCTCAGCATCTTGTACTAGTTCAACCACTTTTTTTGCCCTGCAAATCTAATTGTAAGTCAAAATGCCCAAGAAATCAATTCATCTTACTAAAAAAAAGTTACACAAATAAAATAAAATAGTAGTATCACTTTTTTGATCTTGCCGAGACACTTCAGTCACTTTTTTAGCCTTGTCAAATTCAAACAGACCTGTAAATTTTGAAGCAAGTCAATTGAAATAAGAAGTTCATTCCCATTACTAACAAGAAGGATACAAAGGAAATTAAATAAATCACATGAAAGCAGTGGTGTAGGTGAAATAGCCCATGACAATAGTGACACAATCTCAAAGGAAAAAAGGCACAACATAAAATCACAAGGAAGTAGTAGTCAATGAAAAGAAGAATAAATTGAATAACACTCAGGATAATAATGTTGAAAATAGTCTCAACAAAAAATTGGTATAATTCAAACAAGCTTCTAACTTAGTAGAGATGTTCCTACTACAGAGAAGTCAGGAAAACTGGATCAGGCTTGGAGATGCAAACACAAGGTATTTTTACCCAGTTATTAAATAGAGACAATTGAAGCAAGCTATTGAACAACAACTGGAAATATTGAAACTTCTTAATGCGAAGGATCTTAAGAAAGTTATGTGTAGTATTGATATGAAAAGCAGTCCTAGTCCTGATGGCTATGGTAGTGATTTCTACAGAGAAGCTTGGGATATCATGGGAATGATGTTGCGAAAGAACTGTTGGATTTCTTCCGGAATGGTCAGTTACTAAGACGGATAAATGCTAGTAATATTGCCCTTATCTCAAATGTCCTTGTTCCTGAAAATGCTAGTCAGTGCAGACCTATCTCGTGTTGTATTATGATCTATAAAGTCATCTAGAAACTGATTTGTCAGAAACTAAAATATGTTATAAGTTACTTGGTAGCAGAGAATCAATCAACTTTTGTTCAAGGGAGATCTATGGTCCACAATGTCTTAATATATCATGACTTATGAAGGCATTAAAATAGGAAAACCAGTCTCAGATGCTTGATGAAGATTGATCTCCGAAAAGCATATGACATGCTGAGTTGGAAATGTTCGAGGAAGCTTTACTTTGTTATGGGTTTCTAGATGGCTTTGTGAAGTTGATTATGATATGTAACACCTCCCATGTATTCTGTTATGGTGAATGGGGTAGAAAATGGTTATTCGAGGAAAAGCGAGGAATAGGATAAGGGGACCCCATGTCTCCCCTGCTATTTATAGTGTTTATGGAATCCTTAACTACGGTCTTGAAGATTATGAGGGACTTACCAGACTTCAGATTTCATCCAATGTGTAAAAAAGTTAAGCTTACAATATGTTTATTGCAGGAACACTACTTATAGAACTCCTTTTAATTTAAATATTATGGGTTTCACAATGGGTACGTTTCTTGTAAGATATTTGGGCCTACCACTTTCCTCTAGGAAATGACGCAAATTGGAGCCATCAATTAACTCAAAAATTCACTCAAAGGATCAAGAATGACTATGAAACGATGCTATCATATGCTAACGTATCTATTGCAGATGAAAGCATGGCAAGATAATTTTTTGACTGCTTTACAAGTAACAACAAGAAAATATTACATAAAAGAAAATACATACTAGTTTCAGTTTCCGTAGCACCTTGAGCCACTTCAAACACTTTTTTTGCCTTTCTAGATTCAAACGGACATGCAAATTTAAGTGCAAGTTATAAAAACTAACAATTCAATTCAACTAACAAAAAAAAGTTGCACAAATAAAATAAAATACTAGTATCACTTTTTTGAGCAGATAGAGGCACTCGAATCACTTTTTTTGACTTATCAAATCCAAATGCACCTGCAAATTTTGATGGAAGTCAACCAAAATAAGAAGTTCATGCCCATTATTAATAACAAAAAGAATACAAAAGAGATTAAGTAGAAAAAGCTAAGCAAAATTTCTTGATCAAATATATTAACTCGACTAACTCTTTTTCAAATTATCACTTCTTTGAGCATCTCGAGTAACTTCTGCTTCTTGAAAGAGGGTGTCATCATCTTCCATTGGATAAAAATTAGGAGGCACAGGGATACTAGTCTTTGCTGGCTTATTTCGACTAGAAGTTGTTGTAGTACTTCTATTTTTGTCAATCAGAGTCGGTTTTTCAACATTAATCCCTAAGCTTTCTCCTCGAGCCCTTCCACCACTGGTCAAAGTGTATTGATTCATTTCAGCTCCTTGACGGAAGGGAGCATTGTCTTCCTTTTCATCAAAACAAGGATGCACATGGAAACTATTGTTTGCTAGCTTATTCAAATTAGAAGTTGTGGCATTGTAACTTCTATCTTTGGAAATCGAAGTCCTCTGTTCAGCATTAACTCTTGTAGTACTCATAACTTTCAAACTTTGACCTAGTCCCTTTGCTAAGGCACCAGGTTGAATGAGTCCATGCTTGGGAATTTTTGAAGCTTGTCCCATTTTATACTTCAGAGTTTTTGAAGGATTCATGTCAACCTAATGCAAAATAATAATAATAATAATAATAATAATAATAATATTAATAATAATAATATTAATAATAATAATAATAATAATAATAATAATAATAATCAAAAGATCAAATAGATAAGGAAGTTTTTCATAAGATTAAATATGAACTGAAAACGTATTCAGAAAAAGACACATGTACATGTAACATAGGTTCCTCGCATGAACCATTACTACTTTAGTAAAATCAAGGTAACATTAAAGACCAAGATCATTAAATAAATTTTCACAGAAAATACTATAAAGAATCATTACCATAAGAAATTAATAAAGTAAAAGCAAGCATAATAAAGCTGCAAACCTTAATGAGTTCTTTTTCTTTTCATTTGTGTAGAGTTATCTAACTCCTCTAAGTCATCATCCTTTTTTTCCAATATATCAAAAGAATCACGAGGTTGAACATTTTGCACTATATGCCAACCTTTATTCAAATGATCAATAACATAATATACTTGAGATGCTTGGCTAGCTAATACAAATGGCTTATTTATTTTCAAACATCGCCGACGATTAACACTTACAAAGCTATATTCATCCATTTTAACTGCCCTCTTCTGATCATACACATCGAACCATGTACATCGGAATAAAATCACTCTTCTCTCCCCAACAAATTGTAATTGAAGAACCTCGGTTAACTCGCCATAGTAATTCATATGTTTTTGCTCTTCACCGGTCTCACCTACTACAACTACCCCACAATTCTGAGTTTTCAAATGTTTATCATACTCTTGCACATGAAACCTATATCCATTAACAATATGGCCTTTGAATCTTGTCACATATGGTAGAGGACCACGTGATAACGATAGCAAATCTGCCATTCTCTTACTATCATCATGTTTGTACAACTCTGCAACCTAACAACATCAAATACCCTTTTAGAAAACAATATTTACATACTTGATTTAAGAAAATTGATTAATTTCTACTCACCTTCTTTTGTAACCAACTAATGAATTGTCTATTCCACTCCACATCTGAACTTTGTTGAGAGGCCTCACTATGAATTTGTGAAAATTCTCTACAATGAATTGAAGTTCTACATGTTAGTTTAAGTTGAAATATGGACAAGATAGAAGTAAATTATTAGATTTAATCAATACTTACTCGAGAAATGGTTGAATTTCATCACAGTTCTTCAAAATATAAAAATGTGCCTCCTCCAAATCATGTGAATCAAGTTTGTCTGGTGAACTACCCTTTAAACTTTTTCCAGGCTCACAAAATATGGTTAAACCACCATCAGATTCAATTACCCCACCATCATAATTTCTCTCCGGACAATTAAACTTTGTCTTTATTGTATTCAAATACCTTGAACATAATGTCATACATTCAACTGCTAAATATCCCTCTACAATAGAACCTTCAGGGTGAGCCATATTACCAATAAAATACTTCAAAAAGTGTAGGTATCTCTCTATTGGATACATCCATCGATATTGAACTGGTCCAGCAATCCTAGCTTCATTAGGTAAATGAATAGACAAGTGCACCATGACATCAAAAAAAGCAGGAGGGAACACCTTTTCTAACTTGCATAGTGTTTTTGGTATTTGGGCTTCTATTTGTTCCAACTCTTCTATGGTCAAACATTTTGCTCCAAGAACTTTGAAAAAAATAGACAACTCAATAAGTGGTTCAGACACAGATTTGCAAAGCATACCACGCATGGCAAGTGGGAGTAAATGTTGTAGAATTATATGACAATCATGGCTTTTTAATCCCGAAATTTTTTTATCCTTAAGGTTGACACATTGAGAAATATTTGAGGAAAATCCATCTGGGACCTTTAAATTCTTCAAAAAATTGAAATTTTTTTGCTTCTCTTCAACAGATAATGTGTAAGATGCTGCCGGCAACTCATATTCATCTCCATTTTGTATTGGATGCAATTCTTTCCGTATATTCATTTCTTGTAAATCCAATCGAGTACTCAATGTGTCTTTTGTTTTCCCTTTGATATCTAAAATTGTCCCCAAAATATTGTCACATATATTCTTCTCAATGTGCATCACATCAAGATTATGTCGCAACAATAAGGTTTTCCAATATGGAAGATCAAAGAATATACTCTTCTTATTCCAGTTATCACCCCTTTTCTTATGCGATATTTTAATCTTTTTCCGTGGATCCTTTGTTAATGGCAACCCATCTAAATCAACAACTTGATCAAGTATATCATCACCAGACAACATTTCTGGTGGTAGCCTATGCTCAACAGTGTTATCAAATGACACTTTATCATTTCTCCATTTGTGATTAAGAGGAAGATAGCGCCTGTGGCCCATATAACACTCTTTTTGGCCATTGTTTAGCCTTGTAGAGCAAGTTTTTTTTATTGCAACATGGGAAAGCAAGTTTTCCTTTTGTACTCCATCCAGACAAATTGGCATATGCTGGAAAGCCATTAATGGTCCACAACAAAGATGCATGTAACTTAAAATTATTTCTAGTTGATGCATCGAATGTCTCTACTCCAGTTTCCCATAATTCATTCAACTCCTCTATTAAAGGTTGTAGATAGACATCAATTGCATCACCAGGACCATTAGGACCAGGTATAAGCATTGACAAAATAAAATTCTCTTGCTTCATGCAGAGCCAAGAGGGCAAATTATAAGGAACAAGTACCACAAGCCAAATGTTGTAAGGAGTTCTCGACATTCCAAATGGTTGGAAACCATCACTAGCAAGTCCAAGTCGTACATTACGAGGTTCAGCTGCAAAAGATGGGTGGAGTTCATTAAATTTTTTCCATGCCATTGAATCAGCTGGATGACTCATTATTCCATCATCAACTCTTTTGTCATGATGCCATGACATCAAAGGAGATGTCTTTGAGAACATAAATAATCTTTGAAGTCTTGGCTTTAGAGGAAAATAACGTATTTCAATTTTGTTTCCCCACTATGTTTAGCATCCTTCCATCTAGATGCACCACAAACTTTGCACGATTGAAGACAATTATCATCCTTCCAATACAACATGCAATCATTCTTACATGCATCAATCTTCTTACAAGAAAGCCCAAGATCTCGAATTACCTTCTTTGCCTCATAATTGAATCCGGCAAGTTAGTTCCATCAAGCAATAAATCATCTTTCAAAAACTTTAATAGCATCGTAAATGACTCATTACTCCAATGACCAATACTTTTAAGGTGAAGCAATTTAATCAAAGTAGAAAGTTTAGAAACTTTTGCACTTTCATATAATGGTAGATCAAGATCTTTCAATAACCTATAAAATCTTTTTGCTTCAGCATTTGGTTCCTCCTCTCGAAGATCATCACCAGTACTATTATTCATATTATCTCCATCAAAATCAGGGTACAAATCTCTTAGCAATCCATGTATTTCATCCTTACCGTCATCCTCTTCAATGTCATTATCATCTATCAATTCAAAATCTGATTGTGCTTCACCTAACATCTCGCCATGGTGATACCAAAAAGTATAACTTGGTATTATCCCATGTACTATTAAATGTGACCTAACTACAACACGTGTTCTAGAAGTTGCATTACCACATTTAATACATGGACAACAGATCGACATTGGTTCTCCTATTTTTGTAAAAGCATAATCCAAGAAATTATCTACCCCATCTATATAAGCATTAGCAAGTCTATCGTTAATAAGTTCCATCCATTGCTTATTAGGTGCCATAATCTTCATGCATGTAAAATAGATATAACAATACATTAGTATAACAACCAGGTACTCAAAAGATGGTAGAAAAAAGGTTACACATTTGAATAGTCAAATTACATGACAAAAATCTAGCAATTCAAGAAAATTCAACATATAAATAGTAAAAGACCAAATATTTCAAAATAATAACTTTTGAATGTACATTCTAAACATCAATAATATGTTTAGTTATTTACAAAAATCTTGTGTAAATGATTTTATTTCCCCAATAGACATCATTAGCTTCCTCCTATTAGTTAAACAACTTTGAGTTTTAGCTATAAGTTTTAACTTCCAGATCTCAATTATTTTTTTGGCAATTCTAAAGTTATCAACTATTTTCTTTGTGGCTATCTTGCATCTCCATGATAATTATTAATACAACCTCTTACTTCTTAAAAAACGTTAGGAACTATAATGTAAATTTAATTATGGTTACTCTTTTTCTTGAATGTATGGCAGAACAAACTTTGCAGATGATTTTAAAGCAAATGAGTGAATCAAATGGTGATTACATGAGAAATATACCAAGATTTACTTGCAACTAAACTCCAAAACAATGACCAAGATATTGACAACATATGTTATTTATGTAAAATTAAAGTTCAAAAATTCACAGCTTATTTGAAATTCTTGAAAAGTTGGAAAACTCATCAAGATGATCTGGTCTATAGTCTCTACATTTATGATTAGGAATTGAATATACAAAGTAGGTTCACAACAAATTTATAAAATTACAAACAAGGTTAGATAAGTCCTATAATCTGATCCCATTATATTTATAGAAGAGTATGTAAAGACTAAAGAAAAAAGGTGAAGTATTTATATTTTTCTGTTTGTAGCATTTAAATTTTCTTACAGTTCTGCAATTTTTTATTACATATATTGAGCACATTAAAGTTTGGACAGTGGTAGTTACCATTACTCAAAAATCGATGGAACACACTAAAAGATCGCAACCACCAGTACCTCTTAAGAAATGGCCGATAAGACCAGATTAAATAACATAGCAAAATAAATGACCAAAACAATTTGAACAAATACATGAAATATTTTCAAAAACATATTAGTAAAGAAGAAAGGCTTAGAAAAAAAAAACATACCTTACAAAACAAATCAACACAGAGCCTTCAAAAGAGTAGTTTTGCAATCACTTTCAACAGCAAGAAGCACCACTGATAGATTTAGAATTGAAGTCTATACCAACCGAGAAAGAAATAAGTGTAAATGAGATGCACTTCATAGAAAAGAAAATATGAAATGAAACAAAGAGCCTACAAAAAAATCAACCAGCTACATGAAATCAGAGAAATAATTTCAGTATAGTCTTTCCAATGCAATGTGTATTGCCTGATTTAAAAGAATTTATCCAGTTTCTAAGAAAGAAAAAATATAGGAAGCAAAGAAGGATGTATGAACCTTGAATGCAACATATTAATTCTCAACAGTAATTAATATTAATTCTTAACTCCTATTCAATTTGAAAGTATCTACACAAGGAAAAGATCATACAGAAGCACAAGGTCAGACAGAAAAAACAGATTGTGAAGTAATTGACTGCAACATTTACAAATGTGAAGGCATTCGCAAAACAACATGAAGAATCAGGGGAAATAATGCTACTTTTTGGTGTAAAACGTGTTGCGAATGAGATCATGGAGATGTGAAAACTTAAATGCCCATTTGTTATCCATAGGAGAAGGTTTATTGGTGACTACTCACTAGAATAACACAGAGAGGCAGTGACTTTGGAGTTTCAGGGGAAAATGAATCGTTGAATTGTCAATTGAAGGTGATGTATACTCTAAAAGAGAACATGTATTCATAGTCAGATCTTCACATGACAAACCTCTTTTAGCATAGGTATTGATTTAGTATTATTTGATAGATTGTAGAATATACAATACTTTTCCCACATCTAAGATGATATTAAACAGAGACATGGATTGTTTTAAATCCTAAACAGGCTATGCATTTTGAACTGTAAATATATAGAAGAGTTTAATCATACTAATAGTAGCACATACTGTTAAATTTTTGAAAGTAGACCTAGCCTAAGCCATGGAACCACATGAAGCTGTCTTAAGCAGACCCAAAATTAAAGAAGTATTATAAAAATGTCATCAACTTAACGATAATGCAAGGAAATGTTACACTGTAATCATTTAATGTAACTTAACAATAATGTAAGAGCCTGAACCAAAGAAATATGTCTTTTCTTTGAATGACTGGACAATACTCAAAGAGTTACTTCTAGTTCAAGAAAAAGAAAAAAGAAAGGAAATATTATAACCTCAACTCCATGTGTACATCAAAATGTTGTTGTGACTCGTTATCAAATCATGAGTTATTTATTGCTTAACCAAAAAATGGCTTTGAGAACGAATCTTATTCCCATGGTGGAAAAATTTAAGATGTATACTTGTACTTGTAGATATAGATCATAATCATAAAGTAATAAAGCAACACAAATAGAACAAACCCAATAAGACTAGGGCGTAATTTTCAACAGACTTAGATGTGACAAAGCTAATATTTTGTAAGTTATTGTATTAAAGTTACAATAGATTATCAAAAAGATGATATATAGAATTCCTCCTTGCTACATTTTTTGCAAAGATTGCAGTGTCCTATGTACATAAAAGGTCAGGTCCTCGGCCACTCTCGTTGTTATAAAAAAGTTAGTATTTTTGAACTCATATTAGTGCTACAACTACTGTGTTTTGACTAGAACAACAAAAAAAATAAAGAAAATGGGAATAAGGAAACTTAATCTCCACAGTTTACACAAAAAATTGCATCATATTATAAGGTAGAATTACTCTTGTGAAGGATAATAAAAATTTTGTCCTGGAAATTATCAGATTTCAGATTGACAAATTTATTCAATAATTATCACTATTGCGACTTCTTTTATTATCAATCGAGGCTACTGCAGAAAGTACACACAAACATAAGCTGGAAATGACTAGTATACATAATTTAAGATAATGTACACCAAAAACCTACTGAAAACAACTAGATTATTTATAAAGAATAAATATAAAATTGGGCAAAATCAAAATTTTCACCTAACAATTCATAGTCAAAACAAAAGAACATACTTTAAAACGAAGGGAACTCCAAGAAGATGCAAAATTATTGTCACACACAGCAAAGAACAACAACAATCAGGTGAAATTTAGAGTAAAAAATGAAAGCTAACTTCTGCAATTAGAAAAAAATGACGATGATTTCCTTTATAAGAGTTTGAACAGATACCTAGAGTTAAAGGTACGAGAATATTCGTGGTCTGTTTTGCTGATTTTTCTCCAACAAATCAGTTCTCTGAGTTATCTCCCTTAGGTATCTCACTTTCTAGCGTAACACACAACAAAGAACAACAACAATCAGGTGAAATTTAGAGTAAAAAATGAAAGCTGACTTCTGCAATTAGATAAAAATGGCGTTGATTTCCTTTATAAGAGTTTGAACAGATACCTGGAGTTAAAGGTACCAGAATTTTCGTGGTCTGTTTTGCTGATTTTTCTCCAACAAATCAGTTTTATGAGTTATCTCCCTTAGGTATCTTACTTTCTAGCATAAGAGAAGGACGATGTGTTGAGAAACTGCCGCATCTCTTTGAAGTGGTGGAAAAGGTGGCGTGCGTGGAGCAAGTTTGTGAGCGGAAAAATTGAGAAGATTGTTCATCATCTCTCTGAAGCTCGATGTTTTCTCATGGAGGGGTGGGGGTAATGGGAGACCTAGTTCTGATGGGTGGGTAGATAGGGTAATAGAGGATAAGTTATTTGTTAAAAATAAATAAATTGTTAAATATAAAATGGTTAAAATAAAATGGGTTGTTTTAATTAAAATAAAAGTATGTGTCATTAGTTTATTATTAACGTCTGGGTATTAATTTTCTTAAAGTCTAGATATTGTCCTTTCGTTAATATTATATTAAAATTGTCTTTTAACGACGGGAAAAAATTATGACGGAATATATTTACCTATAACGACTGGATTTATATTCCTTCGTTAAAATTTGGTCGTTAAAAATCAATTTTGTTGTAGTGTACTTCCTTAGTCCTCAACTTGCAGACTTGGCGATCTAGAATTTGAACCAGAATCTCCTCATAGGATAAGCTATCCTTGATGTCAATATCTTCAGTTGGTATGATAAGTGAAGGATCTCCTATGCACTTTTTCAACATGGAGATGTGAAATACCGAATGAACTGCTGCTATCTCTAACTCATAAGCTATATTACCAATCTTTTTGGATATTCTGTAAGGACCAATATATCGGGGACTAAGCTTCCCTTTCTTACCAAATCTCATGACACCCTTCATGGGTGAAACTTTCAAGTATACCCAATCATCTACTTCAGACTCTAACTCCCTTCTCCTAACAACAGTGTAGGATTTCTGATGACTCTTTTTCCATTTTCAACCTCTCTTGAATGACTTTCACCTTGTCCATAGCTTGATGAACTAAGTCTGGTCCTATCAACCCAGCTTCACCAACTTCAAACCATCCAATAGAAGATCTACATCTTCTCCCATAAAGAGCTTCATAAGGAGCCATTTGGATTCTAGAGGGGTAACTATTATTGTAAGCAAACTCAATGAGAGGTAGGTGATCATCCCAATTTCCTTTGAAATGAATCACACAAGCCCTCAACATATCCTCTAAGGTCTGAATGGTGTGTTCTGTTTGCCCATCAGTCTAAGGATCGAAAGCAGTACTCAAGTTCAACTTCGAACCCATCTTTCGCTAACTCTTTCTTATCTTCCTCAAAATGTGTGGTACTACCCATAGACAATCTACTCAAGGCATCAGCAACCACAGTAGCCTTACTTGGGTGATAGAGAATACTCATGTCATAATCCTTGAGTAACTCTAACCACCTTTTCTGTCTGAGATTAAGCTCTTTCTGACTAAACACATACTTAAAGCTCTTATGATCGGTGAACATATCTACGTGAACACCATAAAGATAGTGGCGCCATATTTTTAAAGCAAATACTACGACGTCCAACTCTAAATCATGGGTTGGGTAGTCCCTCTCATGAACCTTAAGCTATTCGGAGGCATAAGCTATAACTTTGTCATTCTGCATTAACACACAACCCAAACCAACTCTAGACGCATCACAATATCCAACAAAGCCTTGCGTACCTTCTGGTATGGACAATACCGGGGCAGTAGTCAACCTCTTTTTCAATTCCTGAAAGCTCTTCTCACAAGCTTCATACCATTGAATATTCACTATTTTCTGAGTTAACTTGGTCAAAGGGGATGAAATAGATGAGAACCCATTTATGAACCTTCTATAATAGCCAGCCAAACCCAAGAAACTCCTAATATCAGTTAGAGATGTGGGTCTAGGCCAATTCTGTATTGCCTCTATTTTCTGAGTATCAACTCTAATCCCATCATCGGAAATAATGTGGCCTATGAATGCCACAGACTTAAGCCAAAACTCACATTTAGAGAACTTAGCATACAACTCCTTATCCTTTAGAGTTTGGAGGACTATTTTGAGATGGCAAGCATGATCTTCTTCATTCATCAAATAGATTAGTATGTCATCGATGAACACGATAACAAACATATCTAAATAAGGCTTGAATACTCTATTCATAAGGTCCATGAACACTGCAGGTGCGTTAGTTAGACTAAATGACATGACCAGAAACTCATAATGACCATAACGGGTCCTGAATGTTATCTTTGGAATGTCACATTCCCTTACTTTCAACTGATGGTAGCCCGATATGAGGTCTATCTTAGAAAAACAAAAGCACCCTGAAGCTGATAAAAAAGATCATCAATTCTCGAAAGAAGCTACTTGTTCTTGATGGTAACCTTGTTTAATTGGCGGTAATCTATACACATACTAAGGGAACTATCCTTCTTCCTCACAGATAAGACCAGAGTGCCCCAAGGTGAGACACTTGGTCGAATAAAACCCTTATTAAGGAGATTTTTCAACTGTTCTTTACCTCTTTCAACTCTGCTGGTGCCATTCTTTATGGCAGAATAAAGATAGGATGAGTATCTAGAAGAGTGTCTATACCGAAATCTATCTCTCTCTTTGGAGGGACTCTGGGTAGATCATCAGGAACGACTTCTGGAAACTCATTTACAACTGGAACTAACTCAATAGGAGGTGTCTCAACACTAGAGTCATTAACTCGGACTAAGTGATAGACACAAACTTTAGAAACTAACTTTCTCTCCTTAAGGTACGAAATAAAACGACCCTTAGGCACTGCTGACCTACTCTTCCACTCTATAACTGGATCATTTGGAAACTTGAACTTGACTACTTGAGTTCTACAATCTATTGATGCATAACAGGCATGAGGCTAGTCCATACCAAGAATGACATCAAAATCTATCATGTCTAACTCAACTAAATCAGCCATGGTACTCTTGTGGTTGACGAAAATTGTACAATCACGATAGACTCTCTCAGCTAGAATAGAATCACCAACAGGTGTAGAAACACTGAATGATTCAAGAAGTTGCTCAGGAAGAATTTCAAAGTTCATGGCAACATAAGGAGTTCCAAAAGATAAACTTGCACCTGGGTCTAGCAAAGCATAAGCATCAAGAGTAAAGACTTTGATCATACCAGTGACAACATCTGGAGAATTCTCTTGCTCTTGACGACTAGTGATCGCATAAAGGCTGTTTGATCCTCCGCCAACACCGAAAGTAGCTCCTCTAGGTGCAGCCCTTTCTGGTCGAGCAACTAATGAAGATTGGGCTCTATTGCCTTGATTCACATTACCTTGCCGGTTCTTAGGGAACTCTTTCATGAAGTGACCCTCTTGTACACACTTGAAACAACGTGTAGATCCATCACGACACTTACCTGGGTGGGTCCTACCATACTTAGCACATGTAGGAACCCAGTTACCTCCTTGTGCCACACTACCCTGAGACTGTGCATATCTAGCTCTAAAGTTCTGTGAATTCTGACCATTGTACTCACTTTTGTTTCTGGGTGCAGGTGCACTAGCAAATGATAGAGCAGGTCCCTTTTGTTTTTGTTGGGAAGAAGACCGGTTCACATTATTCCTCTGCTGCCCAGACTCATTCCCTATCTTCGCTTTTTTGTTTCTAAATCCTCTCTATTCCTCAGCTTCTCTTCCTCAACCTGCTGCACATAGACCATCAACCTTGATATATCCATGTCCCAGATTAGCATGGCTACCTTTCCCTCTTTACTTGACAGACGAGACAACCCAACAAAAAACAAACTCATCTTACTTCTCATATCCATAACCATCTCCGGAGTATAACGGGATAGTTGGGTGAACTTAAAACTATACTCATGAACACTTAGTGACTCCTTCTTAAGAGTTAGAAACTCTCGTACCTTGGCCTCCCTCAATTCTAGGGGAAAGAAACATCCCAAGAAGGTCTCATCAAAACAAGCCCAACTCTCAAGTGGTACTCCCTCAGCTCTACCCTTCGTCCACTGGTCAAACCAAGTCCTAGCAACATTCTTTAGTTGATATGCAGCTAGTTCTACTTTCTCAACATCGGAAACGTGCATAAATTCAAATGCCATTTTCAGTTCCTTAACAAAACTCTTTGGATCCTCAGTAGTGCTTAAACCAATGAAACTTAGAGGATTCATCCTCAAAAACTCTCGGATCCTCGAAGTATCAACCACTTCCTATCTAGCTCCTCTTTGTTGCCCAACCTGGTTAGTCACAACTTGTCTTAACATTCAAATCGCTTCCCTGAACTAGTTCGTGACTTCTTCTTGGGGTTGCACTTCAGGTGCATTAGGTACCCCTTGCTCCTCAACATGTCTCCTAACAAGACGACCTCAGACAGTTATTCATGGAGGCATGATCTGAAAGACACGCACAAGCATGAGTTAGAAAAAACTTTTTAAAGATCAAACTCTAATGCACGAATGAGTGTGAAAGAAGTGAGATAATTTCCTAAGTGTTGCAGCCTCCTAATTATAGATGTGGCACGCTTCACATCGATAACTAGGACTCTACAGACACGGCTTCATAGACTCCCTAGGACTCTTGAACTCTGTGCTATGATAACAAGTTTGTCACACCCCGAGCCTACACCTTCGACGTGGCCGGCACTCGAAAACCATTGCTGACCCCAAGCGAACCCTTGGACTAGCTTACTTACTCAGCGGAAGACTTAAACATAAGAATAGTCTCAAAGTATAACTTAAAGAGATATAGTGCTTAGCCAAAATGGCAACTCAAGTCTTTAAACAACATCTGAAATGAGTAAGACTAAAGAACTATAACTACTTGTCTATAAAGCCTCTAAAACAAAGAGGGATGTCGGGACAAGACCCCCGATCATCCTAACAACTAAAGTACTAAATCAAATGATAAAATAGGTCCTCCAAATAGCAATGAGGCTCACCAACTGACTATGAGTGCTCAATTGGATCAACAAGGTGTTGGATGATGATCCTAGTTACCTATGTATGCATCATAAGACGATGTAGGCCCATGGGCATTAGTACATTGAATGTACGAGTATGCAAGGGGAACACTAAACATAACATAAGCTTGAAAGGAATCTGAAAGAAACACTTACCTTGTCTTTACTCAACTCATGAATACTAAACTCAAATGCAAAGTTAAAACAACAGTAAATATGTAATTTATACAAAACATTTTAAATGATACATGATAACTCCACATGTTAAAGTAATGCAATAATAACTTAATTACATAAAAGTAATATAATACTGTGGGAGTTTCTCTAACCAACAACCACCACTATGAACCTAATTGAAAATACAACGTCTTGCCTGCTCTGCCAGAACTGTCCTATACTTTGCCGTCATATAGGATTCCTTACCTAAGTGGATCCACTATTCTATGCTAAAAAGCACTAAGGAATCATCTAAAAAGTATGATCCTTTCAACCCATGATGGCTATATGGTTTATGGAGACTTGAGTTATTATGAACTCTCATTTCCATATCGGTGCTCAATAGTACTCCCAAAAATATACTTAGCTCATATATTTTTAAAACAAAACTCTTTCTTTGGTTTGACATAATTACTCAAAACTTAGCTTGGAAGCTCTATTGGAAATTGGTGTTTCCTTTCTTGGTCAAATGTGAAAATATTTTAACTCTTGGGAATACTTAGTTCCCGTATAATCTTTGAAGAAAATAAACTTTACTCTTACTCTTTACTCAACTAATAGCTTAAGTCTTAAAATAAAGTTAAAACATTTGTGAAAGACCTTTGAAAAACAGTATGAACTTCTCTTGACTTGATTCTTAACTTCTAGACTTGATTCTTAACTTTCCTTGAATTGAAGTATGGATTCAAGGTTCATGATCTCATGTTTATGGACGATTTCATTATGTTTGGAAGTACCTTATAGTGTTGGAATCAACTAGGAAACATAGGTATGTTGCTAAGGAACTAGTAAGGAAAGAATGGGGGAAGAAGTAGAAGACCTGGCGTCCCTGGCGCTCTGAGCAGCGCGGGGCGCCAGACCCAAAACTTCAGAGCTGAAGTTGGGGTGCTCTGGCTGGCGCAGCTCCCCAGGGGTGAAACTTCAGAGAACTTTGTGGGGCGCTCTGGCTGGGGCGGCACCCCACCCCTTTCCCCAGGTTTTTGACGATTTTTCTTGCTTGTTTTTCAACTCTAAACCCTCTAAACTCAGTTGGTTTTTTCCCCAAACACTTAGAATCAACTAGATCATCAATATGTGTAAGATTATACCTGAAAACACACCTAAAATCATGAATCAAACTCAAGAAACTTCAACAACAAGAACCCACAAGATTTCAAACAAATTATCATGAAGAACTCATAGGATTTGCTTTCAAAACAATAAAACTTCGCTAAATTGAATCATCATTGGCGCGTGGGTGAACTAAACCAATGCTATGTGATCTCACATACCTATTAGGGATCACCCCTTGACAAAATCCACAAGCAAAAACCTTACGAACAATGATATTTGGATTTTTTTCTCCTTTTTTCTCCTTTTGCGTTTTTTCTCTAAGATCCCTAACTCTAATTTCAAAAGCGTAAACTGACCAATTTCAGTTTAGACCATTATTAATTTACTAAAAACCAAATTATTTACTTGGGTATGGAAAAGACCAAAATACCCTTCCAAAATCCGGATTGGACTTTCCTTATCCAAACAGCCCAACTTCAAATGGGCATATCTCACTCATCCAAACTCGGAATCGTACAAAATTGGCGGCTTTGGAAAGATAATTCAAAGATATTTCCTACGGTATTTGGAAACATACCTAAATTATCCTGAGATAGGAACTATGGCCATTTGAAGTTGACCGAAAGCTCATTCTTAACTTAACTCTTGGCAATTTCGTGATTTTCATTATTTCCAAAAATCACTCTTTCTAATTCTAGTTCTTTCTAGTTGTGGGATGTTACATATCTATTCCATTAGAATTTAGACTTAGCACCGACAGGGTTTTGAGGTCGAGGCTCAAATTGGGAAGTCTCTAGTAGCAACCTCTAGTCCTAAACTACATGCCCCCTAAGGATTGTCTAGCTAGTGGATCCACTTTAGAAAAATATGATTTCTACAAATTTTACCTTAGAAAGTAGATCCCCCTTCTTTCGATATGAGGGATATACTAGATTCCATGATAAAGATATCATGGTCTTATTGTTGGTTAAACCTAATATTCTACAAAATGAGTATGTTTCTTCAATGCTTTTCTTATGTCTGCTTTTTTAAATGCATTCACTATATTTAATGATTTATATGCAATTTCTTCCTTAAGCTCTTAAAATTTTCAAATATTGATCAAGCTGACATGTTTGGAGCCATTCATGCTATCATATCTATTTTATACATATTTCCCCATACTTAGTATATTCCATGTACTAATACATATTTGTGTCTACATTGTTTTTCTAATGTAGGGCCCTCCCATGCTCATGACTAGTTGGTTCCCTTGGCTTTGAAGATTGGAGAGTCCTCATGATGCGAGGACCGAGCTACTTTTATACTTGTATGTCATTATTTTCAGACACTATATGTGATGTATGGGTTACGTCCCAATCACCTACCTTATGATGTATTAGATGGCTTATTGAGACTTGTGTTAGGCTTTTGCATATCAAAACTCTTTGAAACATAAAATACTATCTTTCGAATTCTTTAATTCTATTTTCTTGTATGATTCATGCTAAGTGACTTGTGTAGGGCCTCTCCGGGTTGTATACGCCATGTTATGCCTAGGGTATACTTTGGGTTGTGACAAACTTGGTATTCAGAGCACAAGGTTTAAGCCATATTGAGTAAAGTCTTGTTCATGAGAGTAGAAAACACAACATTTATTAATAGAAAGCTATAAGACATTTAGGAAAATCCACTTTCTTCATCATTCTAAAGTAGTATGATAGAGTATAACTCCATATGTCACATTCCTAATCCTTATCCGATGCTTTTCATGATATGGCCCTCAAAAAGCATATGTTACGAGGAATATGAATGAGAATGTGGATGGAGAAGCTACTCAAGTTCTAGCCGACTCTTTGGCTGAAAAAGTGACTAATATAGAGTTTCGAACTACTATTCAAGTGTTGGCTCAAGCCATAACAGCTTAAGCCAATAGGGAGGTTGTGGGCCCGGTTAACCCAAATATGGGTATGGAGGAAACTAGAATGAATCCCTCAGAGTTTCATGGTTCCAAGATTGAGTAAGATCTTCAAGAGATCATTGATGAGGTATACGAGGTTTTGATGATCATGGGAGTGACGTCAGTGAAAAAGGAGGAATCGGACGCTTATCAACTTTGTCACGACCCAGGGGTATCCCCTGATGTAACACGACATACTCAACCGCGAAGGGGTTTCATACAAGCCCTTAACATATCATAAACATAAATTCATAGAAATGATGTGGAATTTAAAACTTTTCCTTACAATCAAAGTGTTTTATAAAAAGAAGTGGAAGTCTAGACATTGTCTCATTTAGCCATCTAATAAAATCGAATATCAACTAGGGACACAACCCTTACAATAGTTCTGAAATGACATACTAGAATGAAACTACTACGTGAAGACACTCCTCCTCGAATCTTGAGGACTCACCAACTAGCAAGAAGAATGATCTATTCCAAGATTGAACCAATAGGAGATCACTTTCAAGGATCAAACCCTACACTTATAGAAAATGTAGGAAATATGGGTTAGTACGAAAATGCACCAAGTATGATAGCCATGCACAAAAGCCTTTAAAACATGCGAAAAGGGACATTTTAGTTGAAACCATGCTATATGCCAATTTTGAACATCATCTTTGAAATAGTTGGAGAACGTACTTATAAGATAACTCACATATAGTTCATCATAGCATAAAGGATAACAACATAAACATAAGCATAGTCTACAATCATAGATATAATGCAAACATAAATCATCATAAGACATAGTTCACATACGTAGTGGAATACCAAGATCATCTCATTATAATAGAAACATCACATAAGTAACCCTAAGTTATACTTGTGCCATGTATGAATGACATCCCATAATACCATCCATACTAAGTACCCCTTTAGGCCACCATGCTCATGCTCATCATGCTTTAATCTCATCCATGATTAATACTTCATAGACAAGGAAACATTCATGTTCAATATCTCATATCAAGGATAACCACTCTTAGCGAAAATCCACATAAAGTATGCATTAATTCATAACTCATCATACATAAGAGAAACATACCATGGCCATTCTCAAAGTCTACTTGTGCCATGTATGAATGAAGTCTCATACCCCCACTCACACTAAGTAAAACCTCTTGAAGAACAATAGTACATAACTCGTGTTCATGTTCATAGTTCATGTTCTTTTTCATGGAGGGAAATAGCCTTAACCAACATAGACCATGTGAGCTACATGGAATCTGGTGTACTTCCCCACACCGAAAAGAGGTGTCCTACTTGCCGAAGGCAGAACGAGAGTTTATTAGCTTAGGTGGATCCACTAGATAAAGACCTATGTGGGCACATAGTTACGGGATAAGGAGATTGCTTCTAGAAACCCGTACTAACTGAGGTAAATGGTTTCCATCTCATGAGATAATTGGGAACCCAGATGAACTGGCGTAAAAGAACCCATTTAGAAAGCCAGACTAACTGATGTAAAAGATTTCATTTGGGGAGCCGGACTAACTGGCGTGAAAGCTTCCATGTCATATTCATATCCACTCGGTGCTAGGCATAATTCCATTAAGTTCATGTTAAGTCTTTACTTAGGCTCATGTTTATTGAGGAATGTGTTAACACTCAATCCAACACAATAACAAGATATCATGATAGCTCATAGATTCATTAGGTGAGAATAACCTTTCAACCTTAGAATCATTTATTATGTGAGTAAACCTTTCACATTATATTCATGGTGTGTTCATGAGAATAGCCTTTCAATCAACACTACAAGATCATCATAAACATAGACATTTCAGACATAGTCATGTGTAAGGGTGCATATGAGAAATAGCCTTTCAACAACACCTTAGTTACATCATAGTCATGTTCAAGCATGGAGTGTGTGTGATTGTCCTTTCGATGACACAATAACAACAACAACAACAACAACAACAACAACAACATTATCCTCATAGTCACTTCCCTCTCAAAGTATTCATAAGCATGTACATAATATCTCAATCATATATAATTCTCATGTCTTGCATTCAAGGATCACAGATCACATCAAATCAACACATCTAGCATTCATTATATTAGACATGGATATAATCATATTTCAAGTAGTTCATTCATTGCATGCATAAGCTCATGTACTGATATTGTAGGTTATGTGGGTCAAGTCTTTCCACAATAAAGCCATATACAATTCAACATACACAATAACTTCCTTCTTAAAGCCTCAACATTCATAGCTCATTCATATTAACTTTTACCCTTAAAGCCCTAAAAGTCATGTTCAAATTACAAGCCTCACTCTCAAGCAATACCTCACATGGTCATTATGTAAACCTAATTTTCAAGGTAAATTAACCACATGCTTCATTCTTAACCAATTATAGTCATATAACATCATGTAGACTCAATCTCAATACTACTTATTCTTGATCCTTCATATAAGCCCTAATTTAATCAATTCATGTCTACATGCTCTATTTTTAGGTAATTCATATCTAGGTGCTCTAGTCTAAGGCAATTCATAAAGAAATTCACATTTCAACACTCAGTTTGCCTGCATAGCACTTGGCCATTTCACTTTCACCCTAGAATCTTAGGTTGATCAAGAATACATGTATAATTATACTAGAGTCATGCAATTTCAACATAATCAACCCACATCCACTCAATTTGGATCAACTATTACATACATAATTCTATCACATTCTACTAGTATCAACCAACACCCACATTAAGATTCAATTTGGTAAAATAGGGAAATTCATGGATTCTTGTGTAATTCATCATGAAAACAGTAGTAATTCATTAATTTAATTAATTCAATTAATCTAAAAAAAATCCATTTACATGCTTCTAGAATCAATCAACTCACATTAAGATCACAATTTAGCAATATGGAGAAATCCATGGGTTCTTGGGCGAATTTCACCATAATTCAACCTTAAATCATCAATTCAATCATAACCCAACGTAATTAAACCATTGAAAAATATTTTTAAAGAGAACCCATGTCATTGGATTATAACCCTATCTTTTGGGGAAATTGTAAGATTTGAAATCAAGTTTTGAAGGAACTCCATGGGTGGAATCTACCCAAGGATGAAAACTACCATACCTTGATGATGAATCTTGAATGAATTTGATTAAAAACCCTTGATTTATTCTAGCCCAAGCTTCAATTTTACTCCTCTTCTTCTTGGGTTTTTAGAGAGAGAAATATTTTGAGAAAGATGAACTTTTGATTTTGAAGTGGGTGTTTATGAAAATGATTGATTGTGGATGTTTAATGACTTAAAATACCTTATATAGTTATTTAGAAATAATATTAAAAATACCCATTTAATTTGGACTTAAAAATAAAAATTATGAAACTACCCTTTTATTCCCCCCACGTGGACTGCCTAAAATAAACTAAGGCAAAGTCCAAGGAGGGCTTCACGGGTAGTGGACTGCTCCACCAGTCGTGTACCCTCACGTGGACGGTTACCTTTAGCTTTATGAAGCTAAGGCATTAACCACGAGGGGCTCCACGTGCAGTGGAAGCTTCCTCAGCCGTGGACCCTAGCGTGGAGTGTGCTACTGCCCACGCGACTAAGGCATTCACCACGGGAGGCGCTCCACGGGCAGTGAAGTATTTCACACCTCGTGGACCTCCCTTGAACTGCCTCTATGCCAAAAATGGCTAAGGCATTGGTTCACGAGGGACATCCAAGGGCAATTGAGTCTTCCACTCTCCTTGAACATTCAAGTAAACTTGCCTCCTTGCCTAAAAATGGCTAAGGCAAAGTTCACGAGAGCTTTTAATGACAATGAAGGCTTTCACGTGCCTTGAAGCCTCTCTTGAACAATGCCTTTTGCCCACACGGCTAAGGCAAAGTTCAAGGGTACTTCTAAGGGTAGTGATGCCTTTCGCCTTCCTTGAACCATTTCTTGAAAATATACTTAGTCAAATTTTTGGGGCTATTTTTCAACTCTAAATCATGCATCAAATTTTAAGACTCAAACGTTAGGCTCTAGTTTCCCCTATTAATTTTCCGGGTGTTACATTATCTCCCCCTTGGAAACATTCATCCTCGAATGACGATCCAGACACCTTACAAAATTAAAGACTCAAGGCTAGCAGCCCATCATGCATGAAATATCAAAATAATACACCACATAAAGGAGGAAACTTCAACTCTATCTTAACATGATCAATGCAACAAAAGGAAGTAGGAACTACATCTTACAACGTATTTATGCATAAAATTCTCATAACTAGTTATGTTCAAGGAGAAACTACCATCTCCTAGTCATAAATGCTCAACATACTCTCATTGAGCTCATATGCAATTTATTCTCAAAAGCATGTATTCAAGGAGGAATCACGCAATTCCAAACTAAAGCATGCTCATATATTTTTCTCATGAAGTACAATAGGCAACTCATACTCAATGCACTACAACATGAGGAAAACAATTCACATAACTCATTTTCTTTCAAAATACAAGTTTTATGAACATGCATTTTATAAGGAAATCATGGCAACACATAAACACACAATAACCTTGCTAGCTAGGCACACCATCTCCCCCTTGGGGGTAACCCTATACAAACTCTTCTAAACATCATCTATCACATAAGCATAGGAGGAACTACCTTCTCCAACTAAAATCAATCTCAACACATCATTATGTAGACAATATGCAATTTCATCAAAAGCATAGCAAGCATGTTCGTCAAATCATCTCATGAAGTCCAATATGCCTTCGTCATACTAAAGTGCAAAACCACATGAGGAACATATAAATCATAAAAACTCATTTCATACTAAACATGAATTCTCTCAAGAACATGCAAAACATAAGGAGATTATGGAAACACATAAATCACACATTACTCAAAATTGAAACAAGTCACAAGGAACTCTTTGTCTCAAGCTAGAATAGGAGTAGAAGAAAAAGATGAGGATATCGGGACTCTCAAAATCTTGATATCTAAATATACTATCTCCCCCTTGGAATAAATCCCCTACAAAAACCTCAATTACCACTTCTTTCAACCAATCCCCAAAGAATAGCCAAAACTCATAATAACCTTGTCGGGTTCTAAAATCACTAGAGGTCTAACAACCATGAATCCAAACCCTACCAAGGCTAACATCAAGGTCTAAAAGTAACATATGAATCTTAATAAAACATTTACATCTATAGGGAACTATAAACATACCGGTGCCTTCATCCTGAATATTTGGAGCATTGTGATGCAGTTCACTACGGGAAGCTTTCTTGGCCTCTCTCCCTCTTGTCGTAAACACTGGGCAATCTCTCATTTTGTGGTCACTTTCACCACAACCATAGAAATCCTTCGTGTCGGCTAGACACTTTCGATCATGCCTTTTTACATACCTAGCACAAGTAGGGAATAAGAGTCTACTATCTTTGTCTTGGGACTTAGGGTTGGACACCCTCTTTTGGTTAAACTTTGGGAGAACCTTAGAAGAGCTTTGTCTATAAAACTTTTCTTGAGAGGAATTGTCATCATCAAGCCTATACCTCTTTGTTCCTCTAGACCTCTCTTCAAGTTTCTGATTTTCAAACCGTTTAGCATGAATCACAAGACAATCAATATTTATATCATTCTCAAGCATAATCATACTACATTATTTTGCTATCAATTCAGATACACCCAACACAAACTTACTCATCTTTATCCTAGGGTCGGCCACTATGGATGGAGCATATCTTGACAACCTAGTGAACACCTAAGTATACTCATTAACACTCATCTTACCTTAGAAAAGGCTAATAAACTTAAGTATCTTAGCTCTCTCATTTCTAAAGGGAAAAACCTATCAAGAAACCCATTCCATAGGACCCGCTTCTACCGGCCTTGCTTCTTCCCATTGGTTAAACCAAAGTTGAGCAACATCCTTCAATTGATAACAGGCCATTTCTGCCTTTTCTATTAGTGTCACTCCCATAAAAGATCTCATCTATGAACTCTTGAGGAGATTCCTCCATCTTTGACCCATAGAATTTTGGAGTTTCTATCCCAACTAGAGTCAATAATTCAAAACCATACCTAATCTTCTCATTAGACATTAATTCAACCGTAACTTAAGGATCTTGAGGAAGAGCTCCTTGATCAACATTGCCTCCTTCAAATCCATCGGTGAAAGCTCCTTTAGTAGTCATATCCTGTAGACCACCGGATACGGATTAGAAGAATGACCCTATAAATTTGCGCTCTATTGCACGACTTAAGAGTAATAAAGAAGTGGAATTTCTAAGCATCTTGTAGCCTCTTATTCATAAATGTGGCGCGCTTCACACTCATGAACAAGACTCTACTCGATATGGCTTATGAGACATCATCCTGGAATCATTCTAAACCTTGTGCTCTAATACCAAATTTGTCACGACCTAGGGGTACCCCTTATATGTAACACAGTGTACTCAACTCCGAAGAGGTTTCATACAAGCCCTTAGCATATCATAAACATAAAGTCATAGAAATGATTCAGAATGTAAAACTTTTCCTTACAATTGAAGTTTTTTGTATAAAAAAGCGAAACTCTAGACATTGTCTCATTTAGCCATCTAATACAATCAAATATCAACTAGGGACAGAACCCTTACAATAGTTCTCAAATGACATACTAGAATGAAACTTCTAAGTGAAGATACTCGTACTCGAATCTTGAGGACTCACCAACTAGCAAGGAGAATGATCTATTCCAAGCTTGAACCAATAAGAGATCACCTTCAAAGATTAAACCCTACACTTATAGAAAATGTAGGAAATATGGGTTAGTACAAAAATGCACTAAGTATGATAGCCATGCACAAAAACCTTTAAAACATGCTAAAAGGTATATTTTAGTTGAAACCATGCGATATGCCAATTATGAACATCATCTTTGAAATAGTTGGAGAACGTACTCATAAGAAAACTCACACATAGTTCATCACAGCATAGAGGATAACAACATAAACATATGTATAGTCTCCAATCATAGACATCATGAAAATATAAATCATCATAAGACATAGTTCACATATGTAGTTATACCCAAGATCATCTCATCATAATATAACCATCACATAAGTAACCCTAAGTTATACTTGTGCCATGTATGAATGGAATCCCATAATACCACCCATACTAAGTACCCCTTTAAGCCACTATTCTCATGCTCATCATGCTTTGATCTCATCCATGGTTAATACTTCATAGACAAGGAAACATACATGTTCAATATCTCATATCAAGAATAGCCATTCTTAGAAAAAATCCATATAAAGTATGCATTAATTCATAACTCATCATACATAAGAGAAACACACCATGGACATTCTCAAAGTCTACTTGTGCCATGTATGAATGAAGTCTCATACCCCCACTCACACTAAGTAAAACCTCTTGAGGAACCATAGGAAATAGCCTTAACTGACATAGACCATGTGAGCAACATGGAATCCGGTGTACAGCCCCACACTGAAAAGAGGTGTCATACTTGCCGAAGGTAGAACGAGAGTTTATTAGGTTAGGTAGATCTACTAGCTAAAGACCTACGTGGGCACATAGTTACGAGATAAGGAGATTGCTTCTAGAAACCCGAACTAATTGAGGTAAAAGGTTTCCATCTCATGAGATAACTATTTTGGGAACCCGGACTAACTGGCAAAAAGGAACCCATTTAGAAAGCCAGACTAACTGACGTAAAAGCTTTCATTAGGGAAGCCAGACTAACTGGTGTGAAAGCTTCCATCTCATATTCATATCCACTCGGTGCTAGGCATAATTCCCATTAAGTTCATGTTAAGTATTTAGTTAGGTTCATGTTTATGGAAGAATATGTTAACACTCAATCCAACACAATAACATGATATCATGATAGCTCATAGATTCATTAGGTGAGAATAACTTTCACCCTTAGAATCATTTATTAAGTGAGAAAACCTTTCATATTATATTCATGGTGTGTTCATGAGAATAGCCTTTCAATCAACACTACAAGATCATCATAGACATAGACATTTCATACATAGTCATGTTTAAGGGTGCATATGAGAAATAGCCTTTCAAAAATACCTTAGTTACATCATAGTCATGTTCATGCATGGAGGGTGTGTGTGTGTAATTGTCCATTCAATGACACAACAACAACAACATTCTCATCATAGTCACTTCCCTCTCAAAGTGTTCATAAAGCATGTCCATAATATCACAATCATGCATAATTCTCATATCTTGCATTCAAGGATCATAGATCACATCAAATCAACACATCTAGCATTCATTATATTAGACATGGATATAATCATATTTCAAGTAGTTCATTCATTGCATGCATAAGCTCATGTACTGATATTGTAGGTTATGTGGGTAAAGTCTTTCCACAATAAAGTCATATACAATTCAACATACACAATAGCTTCCTTCTTGAAGCCTCAACATTCATAGCTCATTCATATTAGCTTTTACCCTTAAAGCCCTAAAAGTCATGTTCATATTAAAAGCCTTACTCTTAAGAAATACCTCACATGGTCATCATGTAAACCTAATTCTCAAGGTAAACTAGCCACATACTTTATTCTTAACCAATTATAGTCATATAACATCATGTACACTCAATCTCAATACTACTCATCCTGATCCATCATATAAGCCCTAATCTAATCAATTCATGTCTACAAGCTCTAGTTTTAGGAAATTTATATGTGGGTTCTCTATTCTAAGGCAATTCATAAATAAATTCATCAATCTTAGAAGATCACATCTAAACCCTCAATTTGCCTCTTTCATGGCATTAACACTTGGCCATATCACTTTCAACCTAGAATCTTAGGTTAATCAGGAATACGTGTATAATTATACTAAAGTCGTGCAATTTTATAATAATCAACCCACATCCACTCAATTTGGATCAATTATTACATACATAATTCTATCATATTCTACTAGTATCAACCAACACCCACACTTAAGATCCAATTTGGTAAAATAGGGAAATTCATGGATTCTTAGGTAATTCATCATGAAAATAGTAGTAATTCATCATGAAAATAGTAGTAATTCATTAATTTAATTAATTAATTCAATTAATGTAAACAAAACCCATTTACATGCTTCTAGAATCTATAAACCCACATTAAGATCACAATTTAGCAATATGGGGAAATCCATGGGTTCTTGGAGGAATTTCACCATAATTCAACCTTAAATCATCAATTAAATCATAACCCAACTTAATTAAACCATTTAAAAACTTTTTTAAAGAGAACCCATGTCATTGGATTAAAACCCTATCTTTCGGGGAAATTGTAAGATTTGAAATCAAGTTTTGAAGGGACTCCATGGGTGGAATCTACCCATGGATGAAAATTATCATACATTGATGATGAATCTTGAAAGAATTTGATGAAAAACCCTTGATTTCTTCCAGACCAAGCTTCAATTTTACACTTCTTTTTCTTGGGTTTTAAGATAGAGAAATATAGTGAGGAAGATGAACTTTTGATTTTGAAGTGGGTGTTTATGAAAATGATTTATTTTGGGTGTTTAATGACTTAAAATACCTTATATAGATATTTAGAAATAATATAAAATATACCCATTTAATTTGGACTTAAAAAAAATATATTACGAAACTACCCTTTTATGCCCCCACATGGACTGCATAAAATAAACTAAGGCAAAGTCCAATGAGGGCTTCACGGGCAGTGGACTGCTCCACCAGCCGTGTACCCTCATGTGGACTATTGTCTTTAGCTTTCTGAAGCTAAGGCATTGTCCACAAGGGGCTTCACTTGCAGTGGAAGCTTCCACTAGATGTGGACCCTAGCATGGAGTGTGCTACTGCCCACACAAATAAGGCATTCACCACGAGAGGCACTCCACAGGTAGTGAAGTACTTCACGCCTCGAGGATCCTCCCTTGAACTGCCTCTATGCCAAAAATGGCTAAGGCATTTGTTCACGAAGGGCCTCCAAGGGCAGTGTAGTCTTCCACGCTCCTTGAACCCTCACGTGAACTTGTCTCCTTGCCTAAAAATGGCTAAGGCAAAGTTCACGAGAGCTTCTAAGGACAGGGAAGGCTTTCACGTGCCTTGAAGCCTCTCTTGAACAATGCCTTTTGCCCACATGGCTAAGGCAAAGTTCAAGGGTGCTTCTAAATGCAGTGATGCCTTTTGTCTTCCTTGAACCCTCTCTTTAAAATATACTCTGTCAAATTTTTAGGGCTATTTTTCAACTCTAAATGATGTATTAAATTTTAAGACTCAAACGTTAGGCTCTAGTTTCCCCTATTAATTTTTTGGGTGTTGCTCAAGTTTGGTTCACTCAATGGAAAGAAGAGAGGGTAGTTGATGCAGGTCCTCTTGATTGGGAAAAGTTTAAGGGTGCTTTCCTTGATCAGTTCTTTCCTCTTAAGATCAGGGAGGCAAAGATGCTTGAGTTCATTAACCTTTGTCAAGGGAATATGAGTGTGAAAAAGTATACTATGAAATATACACCATCGTCTAGGTATGCTCCAACTGTTGTTGCCTATCCTAGGGCAAATATGAACAAGTTTGTTTTGGGTGTCTCTAAAATGGTGGTTAAGGAATGTCATACCGTCATGCTCATTAAGGAAATGAACATTTCTCGTCTAATGATTAATGCTAAAAAAAATGGAAGAGGAGAAGCTCAAGGAAAGCTCTAGGGAATCAAAGAGGGAAAAGACCGACGATGGTGACTTTTCACATTCAAGGTCCGATAGACATTCTCGTTCTAGGTTCCAACAAAAATTTTCCAGTAAAGGTTCCTCCAATGCTCCAGCTCCTAAGTTCAACAAAGAAAAATGCCTAACCCTAGGCCTTAAGGAGGAAATGGTGACGGAAATGGATATTCGGTTCCCGCATGCCAAAAGTGTGGCAAAAGTCATCTTATAAAATGCTTGATGTGTACAGATAATTGTTTTGGTTTTGGTAAAAATGGTCACCGCTAGAGAGATTGTCCGTCTAGAATTGACAAGGGAAAGAATGGTAGGCAAGCTCCACTTAGTAGTTCGGGTTCAAGTGCTCCAAAGCAAAACCAATTTTATCCACTTCAAACTCTACATGATCAAGAGGGTTCTCCTGATATGGTTATCGGTATGTTGAAAGTTTTTCATCTTGTTTATGCCTTGCTCGATCTTGGTGCTACTTTGTCTTTTATGACGCCATATGTGGCTGTGAGGTTTAATGTTCTTTCGAGTGTGTTGATAGACCCTTTTTATGTCTCTACACCTATTGGTGAATCTATTGTGGCTAAGAGAGTCTATAGAAATTGTCTCTATCTCCTTAACCTATAGAGTCACCCATTTTGATCTAGTGAACATGATATGTTAGATTTTTATGTTATTTTTTTGCATAGATTGGCTCCATTATTGTTATGCTTATGTTGATTATAGGACTCGAGTGGTCAAATTTCAATTCCCAATTAAGCCCATCCTAGAGTGGAAAGGGAGAAATTCTATGCCTAAGGGTGAGTTTGTTTTTTGTCTTAAAGCTAGAAAAATGATTTCTAAGGGTTGCAATACCATATTGTTTGGGTTAGGGATATGGATTCTAAAACCCCTATTTTTAAGTCGGTCCCCATTGTAAATGAGTTTTCAAAAGTGTTTTCTGATGATCTACCCTGTGTTCCTCCTAAAAAGGAAATAGACTTTGGCATTGACTTTCTCCTAGATAGTCAATCTATCTCTATTCCTCCATACCGTATAGCTACGACAAAACTTAAGGAATTAAAAGATCAATTGAAAGACTTGTTGATAAGGGTTTTATCCGACCAAGTGAGTGCTCCAATTTTATTTGTTCGGTTCAAAAGAAAGATGGTAAACTTCGCATGTGTATTGACTACTAGCAATTGAAAAAGGTTACCATTAAGAATAAATATCCTCTTCCAAAGATAGATTATTTTTTTTATCAACTCCAAGGAGCGAGTTACTTCTCTAAGATTGACCTCTGATCGGGTTATCACCAATTAAGGGCGAAGGAAGACGACATTTGGAAGATTTCTTTTCAAACTTGATATGGTCATTATGAGTTTTTGGTAATGTCGTTTGGTTTGACTAATGCTTCAACCACATTTATGGACTTGATGAATAGACTGTTTAGACAATATCTTGACATGTTTGTGATTGTATTTATCGATGACATCTTGATCTACTCAAGGAGTGAGGATGAGCACGCCAATCATTTGAGAATTGTGTAGCAAGTCCTCAAGGACCAACAACTTTTTGCAAAGTTTAGTAATTACGAGTTTTGGTTGAGATCCATGGCCTTTCCTTGTCACATTGTTTCCAGTAAAAGTATTGAGGTAAATCCTAAAAAGAAGGATGTGGTTAATAGTTGGCCTATACCTCTATCCCCTTCACATATTCAAAGTTTCTTGGGTTTGGTTGGTTATTATAGAAGATTTGTGGAAGTATTTTCTTCGATTGCCTCTCCATTGATGGAATTGACCCAAAAGAAAGTTAAGTTCTTATGGTCGGAAATATGTGAGAAGAATTTCCAAGAATTGATAGATAAACTTACCTTTGCTCTGACTTTACAGAAAGAGTCCGATGGGTTTGTGGTTTATTGTGACACTTCAAGGATTGGACTTGGGTGTGTTCTTACGCAAAATGGAAAGGTTATTGATTATGCTTAAAGGCAACTCAAATTCCATGAAATGAACTATCCTACCCACGATTTAGAGCTATTGACGGTTCTTTTTGCCTTTAAATTTTGGAGGCATTACTTATACAGTTACCATGTTGATGTTTTTACCGACCATAAAAAGTTTATAATATGTGTTCAAGCAAAATGATCAAAATCTTTGCCAAAAAGGTAGCTTGAGTTGCTAAAAGATTATGATATGAGTGTTCTCTAAAATGTGGTGGCGGATGTTCTTAGTCGACTATCAACGGGTACTGTTGCTCATGTAGAAGAAGATAAAAAGAGTTGGCTAGTGATGTTCATAGATTGGCCCGATTGGGTATTTGATTAGTTGACTCTAATGAAGGTGGTGTTATTGTTCATAATGGTTAACAATCATCCTTTATGTCGGATGTGAAAGCCAAGCAAGGCCTTGATCTAATTTTGGTTGAATTATAAGAAGCAGTGCTTAAAAAGTCCATTGAGGCTTTCTCCCGAGGGGAGATAGTGTGCTTTGATATCAAGGTCATTTGTGTGTTCCAAATATCGATGACGTGACAGACCAAATCTTATCATAGGCCCATAGTTCTCAATATTTTATTCACCGGGAGCTACTAAGATGTATCATAACTTGCAGGAGGTCTATTGGTGGAATGAGATGAAGAAGAATATTACAGAAGCTATGGCTAGGTGTCCTAATTATCATCAAATGAAAGTTGAATATCAAAAACTAGGTGGTCTATTCTAAGATATTAGTAATCCTACTTTGAAGTGGGAAGATTTGAATATGAACTTCATAATTGCTTACCCCGTTGTCGCCGTCAACACGACTCAATTTGGGTTATTGTAGATCATATGACGAAGTCGGCTCATATCATTCCCGTCAAGGTTTTTTATTCGGCGGAGGACTATGCTAAGTTGTATCTAAGGGAGATTGTTAGGTTGCATGGAGTTCCCCTATCTATTATCTCCGATCATGGTACCCAATTTACTTCTCAATTTCGAAAGTCCTTCCAAATTGGTTTGGTACTCGTGTCAAGCTAAGTATGGTCTTCATCCTCAAACCGATGGGCAAGCAGAGCGTACTATCCAATCTTTGAAAGATATGTTGAGAGCTTGTGTGATTGACTTTAAGGGTAATTGGGATGATGATTTGGCTTTGATTAAGTTTGCTTACAATAATAACTATCGTTTAAGCATTGGGATGAATCCATTTGAGTTTCTTTATGGTATGACGTGTAGGTCTCCTTTAGGGTGGTTTGAAATCGGTGAGGTTGCGTTGATAGGTCCCAAAATGGTACATGATGTTATGGATAAAGTTTGGCTTATTAGAGAAAGGCTGGAAATTGCTTAAAGTCGACAAAAGTCCTATGTTTATGTTAGGAGAAGAGATCTTGAGTTTGGTGTAGAAGATTGGGTCTACTTGAAAATTTCACCCATGAAAGGTGTGATGAGATATGGGAAGAAAGGGAAGCTAAGTACATGTTATGTGGGCCGATATCAAATTTTGAGGCGTATTGGTAAAGTTGCTTATGAACTTGATTTTCCTATGGACTTAGCATCGGTGCATCCGGTTTTCCATGTCTCTTTATTGAAGAAATGTATTGGTGATCCGATATCTTATCTATCGTTTCAGTTGAGATTTTGGACTAACAAGTTAAGAAATTGAGAAATAAAGAAATTGCATCCGTAAAGGTATTATGGAGGAATCAAAGGGTTGAGAGTGCTACATGGGAGGCTGAAGGCGATATGATGTCCCGTTATCTCTATGTTTTTCTCTCCGATCCAACTCTAGCTTGAGGTATTTAGCTCCTCATGGTTCATCCTTTTTATTTCATGTGTCTTGGTTATTTTCATGATTCCTCATACATGCATGTGCATGAAAATTTAATGTTTGAGAAAACGAGTTAGCTTGATTGATTACTTCATGATTATGTGCATTTGAGTGTGATTTGCATGTATGCCTTATGAAATGATGTTTTGAATATGTTTTTTCTTGGAGTTGATATTCCTACTTGGTTATGTGCTATTGTGATGAAGTTGCATTCTTATTGGGTTGTTAGATCTCTTCTCTTACCCTTCTTATGTTGCTTTGAGTCCCATTCGAGGACGAATATTCCCAAGGGAGAGATATTGTAACAGTTCAGATTTTGGAAATGGAAGAAAGGACTTTTTGGGCTACAGTCTGGTTCTGCAGGTCCTATCTATAGGTCGTTGATGGCAACCGTAGGAAGAGGGAAAATAATTTTTCTAAAGTCAAGTCCTAGTATATCTTTCACGGTTCACTAGTACGGTCCATCAAGTGATCTACGTGTCGTAGATAGGTCTCGTAGGTAGGTCCATGAATTAATGAAATTTTAAGGCCAAAAGTTGATTCCTACGGCTAGGGTCTACAGACCGTAGGAAGTCATACGAATAGTAGAAGGGTCCCATCAAAAGTTAAGTAATTTCAAGGTCCAGTACTTGGTCTACGGTTGACTAGTACAGACTGTAGAAGGTTTTACTGTTCGTAGGTCGGAACCGTAGGTTGAGTTCAATAGTTATTTTAACGGGCTTTTGAGTCTTTTCTCTAATTGTTTTGAATCAAAACTAAGTCATTTTGACCTTTATCATAAGGCCTATATAAGACTTTATGAGTCCTAAATTACCCACTCAAACCCAATTCTCCTAAATCCCCATAACCTAACCAAATTCATCCTCTCTAAATTCTCTCAAGACTAAGGAAGATGAAGAAGCTAGGTTTAATTCAAGTTTATCAATCCTCCAATCTTTTTGGGTTTAAAGTAGAAAAGTATGTGGGTATTCAACCATGTAATCCATTCCTCCATGGGGTCCCAAAAGTTACCAATTTCTCAATCTCAAATTCAATTGTTTAAGTTAGGCTTTTCAATTCAATGTTTATGTATATCATTCAATTATTATTGATTATTGTTAATTAAGTCTTCTAATGCATTATTCAATGTCAATACATGATATTCAATTGAAATTATATTGACTCATGCCTAAATTATGATTTTCAACTATGAACGTATGATGAATCCATGACCTATGAACTATGAATTTATGAAGATATGCATGTTTTTCTATAAATTATTGTAAATGATTTGGGGATGCTTGAAAGGAAAGTATCAATATTATGGTGAAAGGTTCTCTCACATGCGATTATGTCACGACCCAGACCGTCGTTATTGGCACCCATACTAACCCTACGATGGGAGAACCATTAATACTAATTATCTAACCAACTTTATCAAAATACTAAGGCATTTAAGTTACGGAAGCAAGTTAAATGCTAAGAAAAGAAATAGGAAATTCCTATAAACTCCAACCATAGTGTACTGGTAGGATCACACGGCTATCCCACTAAGCGTAACATACATAAAGCAATACAACAATATAATCACATGCATATATCTAACATATACAATATTATCAACATTTACAAGCAACGAACAACTTCACATTTCTCAAGATACATAATTATGACAAGTCATTGGATCTCTCATGGAGCCCAAACCCAAACCCAAACAGTTAGCATATCGGAATGTGGTACCTGATCCAATAGTTATGTCGGAACGTGTCAACTGATCCCAATTAGTTATGCCGGAATGTGGCAACCAATCCCAATTAGTTATTCCAAAACGTGGCAACCGATCAATTCGACACACCACAATCACAAACACAAGTACATTCTCATAATCATATAATCGAGTCATGATTCAATGGCATTCGACAATCATATATCGTCATTTACAACAACGGTGATCAATAATGCAACATTCACATACATAAATGTATCATAATGAAGCAAGACAAACATACATCAGACAATCATAGAATCACAATCATCACCTACCTCGAAACAAGCTTGAAACCCTAAGAAACTTGATTCTTCCCTTTTCGGATTCGTTCTGCTTGTTCTTTGTCTACAAACAATCAATATAATACGGGAATCAATAAACCAACACTAATTACCCAGATTACTAACAATTCTATGAACCCTAGATCAAACCCATGATCCCAAGTATCCAAATTAGGGTTGTTTCCACCATGATTTCCAGATCACAATCCTCCCGCATCGATATTTACCCATTAAATTACGTTCTACGGATCAAAAAACGGATTTGGGGAGTTAAAATCTTACCTTTACCCTCAATAATGGTGGAAAACTGTCAAGAATCACTTGGGGTTCGTTCCTTAGCTCTAAAAAATGAAAAGTGCAGAATAAAGACATTTTGGGGTTTATTTATGACTTTAAGTTGCGTCTGGCCCGCCACAACGGCCCTCACCCCTCTACAGCGGCCTCGCCAAAGAGAACAAAACCACTGCCAAAGTGGCTTGCACGAAACAGTGAGCTATTTTGATAATTCTAAAACCCCCATTTCACAACACACCTTCAGCCAACGACACTTAGAAATACCCATTCACGCCAAGTCAGTTTCAGGAGTTCTACTCGCCCGAATTCAATTCCGTAAAGTCGTACGGATTTCTTAATGCATTAGCTATCTACTCATGTAATAAAAATCATAATTAGATCACCCAATTGTTACTAGATTTCCCTACACCTTAACGACTCTGATTTCGTCCAAATCTTGACTAGGTTGAGAAATTTCAAGTTACTACAAAAAAGTTTTCCGACCTAAAATATTTCCCGGTTGGCTTTTCTATAACGACGGAAAATGGTCGTTACATATTATGATCATGATTGAGAAAGGTATTTCTCACATATGGATTCACGTTAGTGAAATATTTTCTCATCTATGTTGAGTTATGTTTAAGGAGCTATTTTATGTTTTGATCTTGAAATATGTGGATTGGTATTGATTATTGACTTTCCTATGTTATATTGATATTTAAATTTTATCTATTCCGTTGGTATTTAGACTTAGCATCGAGAGGGCTTTAGGTAGAGACTCAAATAGGGTAGTCTCTAGTAGTAACCTCTAGTCCCAAACTATGTGCCCCTGTAGGATTGTCTTAAATGACCTAGCTAGTGGATCCACTTTAGCAAAATATGATATGTACGGATTCTACCTTGGCAAGTAGATTCCCTCACTTTCGGTATGAGAGATATATCATATTCCATGATATAGCTTGGATGGTCTTATTGTTGGTTATTAGAATGGAAAGAATGTATTCATGAGTCTACATTATCATTGAGATCCTTGATTCAAAGTCATTCATGCCCATAAATTTCGCATGAACTCCATAATTTGAGTATCTTTGAGAAGAGTAATATCTTCAAGTTCTAAGTCTTAAGTATGGAGCTCCTAATCATTTTGGGATTAAATCCCTAATACACCTACTGTTATCTATGAAAGTTCTTGAGTTGAGTAGTTCATGCCCATAATTTTGCATGAACCCTATGAGTCGAGCAGTCTTGAGATGAGAGGTTTCATTAAGTCTTTGAGTTGAGTAGTTCATGCCCATAATTCTGTATGAACCCTCTGAGTCGAGCATTTTTTAGATGAGTAGCATCATTGATTACTTGAGTTCTAGAGTCTGTTGAGTTCCAAGTATTGAGTTCTATGCATGGTTATTGAAAACCTTGAATTGAGTCGTTCACGTCCATAATTTGGCATGACCCTATTTTAAGAAGTCTTTTTACAAATTGTTTTAAAACTTGTTTTAAAGACTTGAGCACTGAGTTGAGAAATAGTAGAGTTGAGTTCATTTTCTTTAAAATGATATAAGGGAACTAAATATTCCCAAGAGTAAATGTTTTTACATTTAAGATGAGAGGAAACACCAATTTTCAAAAGAGTTCATGAGCAGTTTTGAATACTATCTCTTTTAAGAGAAACCTTTTGAGTAATAATCTCAAAGAATGAGGAAGATGAAATGTTTTCTTTAAAACATAATGAGCTAATTTATATTTTGGAAGTAGTATTGAGCACCGATATGAGGGAAGATTTTAATAACTCACAGCCCCCATAAACCATGTAGCCAACCTGGGTAGAAAGGGTTTTCCTCTTTAGATTATTCCTTATTGATTTTAGCATAGACTAGTGGATCCACTTAGTTAGTAGGTTCCATACCCCAACAAAGTATATAACAATTCTGACAGCGTGGGCTAGATGTTGTATCATCACATAAATTATAGTAATGGTTGTCAGTTAGAGAATCTCTTAAATAGAGATATTTTGTATCTTTACATACAAATAAGAGTTATTAATATATTTTCATACAATTGAATTATTATTGTATCTTTGCATACAATTGAGTTATTATCTATTATTTTAACAGCTTTTTAGATATTGCATTCTTTATTGTTGCTTTTATCTTGAGTTGAATCTCTTGAGTTTAAGTTGAGTATCTTCAGTCAGAGTTGAGTACCTTATTGTTGAGTTGAGTCCTATTTCTCTGAGTTGAGGTGAACTATGTTTCATAGAGTTGAGTATCTTATTGTTGAATTAAGTCTTTTTTCTCTGAGTTGAGTTGAACTATGTTTCACAGAGTTGAGTATCTTATTGTTGAGTTGAGCCCTATTTCTTAGTTGAGTTTAACTATGTTTCACGAAGTTGAGTATCTTATTGTTGAGTTGAGCCCTATTTCTCTTAGTTGAGTTGAACTATGTTTCACAGAGTTGAGTATCTTATTGTTGAGTTGAGACCTATTTCTCTGAGTTGAGTTGAAGTATGTTTCACAGAGTTGAGTATCTTAATGTTAAGTTGATCCATATTTCTATGTTTCATAGAGTTGAGTAGCTTATTGTTGAGTTGAGCCCTATTTCTCTGAGTTGAGTTGAACTATATTTCACAAAGTTGAGTATCTTATTGTTGAGTTGAGTCTTATTTCTCTGAGTTGAGTTGAACTATGTTTCACAGAGTTGAGTATCTTATTGTTGAGTTGAGCCTTATTTCTCTAAGTTGAGTTGAACTATGTTTCACAGAGTTGAGTACCTTATTGTTGAGTTGAGCTTCATTTCTCTAGGTTGAGTAGAACTAGGTTTCACATAGTTGAGCCCTATTTCTCTTAGTTGAGTTGAACTATTTTTCATTGAGTTGAGTTGAGTGAGTGGTGAAGAGGTAAGTATGTTTTTTTCCATCAGTTCACACTTATGTTTATGCTTTAGAATTCCCCTTACATGCTCGTACATTCAATGTACTGACGTCATTTGACCTGCATCATTTTATGATGCAGATACAACTATTAAGGATCATCAACAGAAGCTTCGTTGATACCACTTGCAGTTCTAGTCAGCTTTGGTGATCCTTCTTATATTACGGAGGACTTCACCTTTACCTTTCAGTTAGTTGGTTTTGAGATGTCGTGGGTTTTGTCCCGATATCTTTCTATAATAGTATAGGCTTCATAGATAGACAAAATTGGTAGTTTCAGTATGTATCTTCTTTGAGTTGCTTTTACAAACTCTGAGTTCATCTATTGTGTATTATTCAGATTATTTTAAAGTTAGTATTTGAGTTATTGAATTTATTTCAGTTGTAAGCTCTTGTATGCTTAAGTTAGTCTTCCACTTGTAGTCAGTCAGGATGAGGGTTCGCTTGGGGACCAACAATGGTTCTCGAGTGCCGGCCACATCCATGGTGTAGACTCGGGTCATCACAGTTCCTCCCATAAAAAACCTCATAAGGACTTCTATAATTTAACCCGATAGATGTCAATCTATTGATGAGATATACAACACTTAGAACACAGTGACCCCAAAAAATTATAGGAATGCTCCCTTGAAATCTCATACTCCTAGCCACCCCTAGAAGATGTCTATGTTTCCTCACTACTAAAAAGCTGCTAAAAAATGACGGAAGAAAAAGCGACGGACAACGTCGCTCCAAAAAAGCGACGGACTAAAAGAAGTCGTCCGTCGCTTTTTATTAAAAATAATTATTTATAAATTAAACAATAACCACGCTGTCCGTCGTTTTAATTTATTTTATTTTATTAATTAATTTTTAAAAAAAGCGACGG
>JAJOOH010004610.1:0-25014 GCA_029582605.1 Solanum gracilifrons
ATGAGCGTTATCCTTCCTTTTTATCTGAGTTAAGAAATGTTCGATTCGGTTTATCAAGTGATGGGTTCCAACCTTTTGGAAATATGAGTTCAAATCATAGTATTTGGCCTGTCGTTCTAGTTACATATAATTTTCCACCATGGGATTGCATGAAAGATTCATATTTCATGATGCCACTTCTTATTCCAGGTCCTAAATCTCCAGGCAATGATATTGATGTATAGTTACAACCTATGATTGAAGAGTTGAAAGAATTATGGGATGGGGTGGAGACTTATGATGCACACACAAAATCTAATTTTCTTATGCGTGTGGCTCTCATGTGGACGATTAATGACTTTCCCGCATATGGAAACCTTTCAGGATGGTCAACCAAAGGCAAGCTTGCATACCCTTGTTGCCATAAAGACACACGATCGATTTCCTTGCGCAATAAGTTGTGCTATATGGGTCATCGTCGTTTCCTTCCTATGAACCATCCATGGCGTAAAAATAACCAAATCTGAGCAACCCCTTTGAGTTGGTAAATGGCCAGTTCCACCTTCTCTATTAGAGTTACTCCCATAATCGCAAGTTTCTTGTAGACCTCATTGATATTTTCTTGAGGGTCTTCCTCAACTTTGGAGCCATAAAATTTGGGAGGGTTCATCCTGGTAAAGTCCCTCAATCTTGCCGCCAATGTTCAAAGATTTTGGTTCGCAGGGAAAATTTCCACCTTTATATTGGCTTGTTCCATCATGACTTGAGCAAACACTTGGAAAGCTGACCTAAACTCCGCATTCATTATATTATCATTCAATGGGTCAATCGGAGCTTGAGGAGGAGCTTAGGGAGGAACTTCAGGAGGAACCTCTTGAACAAGGCCTTCCTCCATCCTTCAAGCATTAGCCCTTATAGTAGTCATATCTTGAAAACCATCGAGTAAGGATTAGGAGAAGGACTTACTGATTTAAAATCCATAACATGACTTAGAGAAATGAAGAAGTGAAGTTTCCTAAACATCTAATAGCCTCTTATTCATAATTGTGGTGCTCTTCACACTTATGAACAAGACTCTACTAGACGTGGTTTGAAACATCCTAGAACCATTCTAATCCTTGTGCTTTGATACAAAGTTTTTCACGACCCAAGGGTACCCCCTAGATGTAACAGGGCGTATCAGACCCCGAGGGGCCTCATACAAACCACTTAGCATATCATAACATAAAGTAATAGAAAAGGTGCGTAAATTTAAAACATTTTCAAACAATCAATGTCTTTCATAAAAAAAATGGAACTCTAACATCATTGTCTCAAACCATCTAACAGAAGAGATAAAAGATCTTGGGACGCAGCCCCTACAATAGTCCAACATAAAAAGAAGAATATAAAAAAAGAAAATGGGTGATCAAATCCTTGAATTCTATAAGGACTCACCAAATCTTAACTTCCTTTATCAACTAAGAACCTAGCCACAAGTGTGTCAATCAAGATTGCCGGACCCTACATTTGATAAGAATGTAGGAAAGAGTATGCATTAGTACAAAGATGTACTAAATATGATGGCTAGAATAAACAACATGAACATAAGCATTAGTCAACATAAGACATAAACAATAATCATAATAAAGAAATTATGAGTATCATAATGAAAGAGGAATGCTTCTTTATGTAACCTCACTTAACCTTAGTGAAGACTTAGGTCATCCGCCTCTAGTAAAGCTTACCTCATGGATGGCATATCTAGAAAACCTTCAAGCTTATCATCTTAATAACATAATCAAATTGTCCATACTTACTTTTGAAGACATGTGGATTCACCTCTATACCTAGCTTATAAAGGCTAATATGTATTCGCCTCTTGCCTTACTTACTTTAAGATCATGGGTACTTGCCTCCAAAATCCCATCATATAACACGGGTACTCGCCTCCACATCATTTTATAAAGATCATGGGTACATCCCTCCATGTCCATTCATCATAGTAGGAACGTGGTGAATAACCCCTTGTTCAATTTTAAGGAGTATGTGAAATCACCACATATCCTTTAATATGGAGGTCAAGGGTAGTCGTCTCTAGCCTCATTATTCATTTAGCATTTTAGTCTAGATACATTTTAGGTGAGCAATCCTTTCAACCCGGAATAATTTTTCTGAGTAAACCTTTCAAATTCATTCAATCATGCCTAGAAATTCATTGTGAGATGTATATCCTCCTCACTATAAAATAAACAATCAACAATTCATAGACTAGGATTTATTCTCAAAGCACTACATCTCATGATCATCATATATGCTTCAATCTCAAGCAATTGTAATCACAAATTATATATGATATAAGGACATAACTAACCCACAAAGTTTTCCTTTATGGCATCAACCCAAACCATATCAATTCTACCCTAAAATCATAGAATAGGCATGTGTACATGTAATTTCATCCTAAAAACATGAAATTCTATGAATTCAATCATAAACAATCATAATCCAAATATTTGGATCAACATTCATCATAACCCACAACATTGGAAGAAACCCTAACTAGAATTGGGGATTTAGACTTCACAATTGGGGAATTATAGGAGACTCCATGGGAGAAAGGATCACATGGATGAAAAGCCATCACACCTTGATTAAAAAGCCAACAAAATCTTGAAGATTGGAGAATCGACTTGACTTTAGCTTCAATTTATTTCTTTTTATTTCAACTTCTAGTGAGAGAATATTTGAGTTTGACATTTGACATCAACTTTTAACATTTGACAGAATGACATAATTGAGTCAATTAGGGGTATAAATTACTTATATAGGTGGTCTAGGTTTAGGTAAAATGATACCTCTTCAATTTAATTAAAATTAGAAAAGACCCTAATGTCCTCAACTAAGCTATCCAGCCTCCACCCACTACACACCACTGACGGACCGTAGAAGGACCTACAGTCTATCCTGGTCAAGTGTGGTCTGGGTAGAGACTTTTGGCCCACCTACGACACCCCTGATCATTGGTAGTGGACCCATCCACGGGGAATGGGTCCTGTCGTTGTCCTACCTTAGGCAGTTTTCTGGGTGCCCACCCACGAGGCATGGTCACACCCATGGGCCATGGTTACTCCCTGGAAGATAACATCTTGGAGTTTTTTACATGCTATGTCTTTTACTCAAATTTGATAGGTTACAATACGGGGTGCCTAGTACTGTACTAAACAAAGTGGCATGACACTCCACCATCTTTCCTCAGACTTTTACTTCATCCACTATTTTCAGGACAATTCATTTTCTCTTCTTCGGCAATGCCTTGACATAAGAATCATAAAACTCTCGTACCGACTATGTTATGTGTGGTTTTCTTCTCTTGTTAACTATCCTACCTTGTGGAATTTTATTTCTTCTTGTATCACTGGGTACTCACTAATAACACCATTAGCAGACAGTCGGTGCTCCTCTAAAATTGTTCATTCCCCATATTCCTTGAGCCTATTCAAATTTCTTTGAGCTATAATTGGAAGAACATGTGAATCAAGGTTGGTGTTTTGTGAAGGTGACACTAATTTCAAGTAGATATTCACATGTTTCTGGGTAATATGTTTCCGCTCCTTTATACCCCCGCTTGTAGGTTTCTAAGGGTTTGTTTTCTAAGTATTTCAGGCCTCAAATGGCTCATTAATTGATAGGACCTTTTGTTTCTTTTGAGAAGGAGGAGGAAGAGAGGATTCCTTGTCTAACTCAGTGTTTGTGGACACCACAATCTTACCCTTTGTTTTTCCAATACCTGTCAGGCACACATTACAACACCATATTTATGAAGTCTACTTGAAATCGAAAGCACTTTCAATCAAATATTGAAAAAAATCCCGAGGTTTGCCTAATGGGAAGGCGTATCGCCCAACAATACTGGCGAGCTCAGGTGATCTCAATGAAATAAACAATAGCAGAATACTCAGTTGATATCGCTGATTTCAGCCAACTAAGACAAGTTTGCTGAAACTAACAGTATGAAACTAAGATAAGGGTGATGTCTTCTCCCACTCGGTGATACACCCAATGGGTTTGGCGGTACTAAGACAAGACCGTCGAATGGAACAATATCCATGGCCGTGCAGATGCTAAGGAAGGTTAATTGGGTCTTACTCGACGATTTACCTAACTTCCTTAGTGGGCTAAGACGAGTTTTTGAATAGGAGGTTTCAGCCTAGTGCCTAAAATTCATATCAAAATCCAACATGCATAACAACTATGAGTTTCTCCCAACAATTATAATGCACCTATATGCTTTTCTACCGATGGGTACTCAGATTTCCCCAATTATCACTAAGTGCTTCACTAATTGACGATTTTCACATAAGAAAGTAGTCACCCTGTCTATCATTGGAAAAAATCATGCAATGGGTCAACACTAAGCTACTCAGAATTTACTTACATTCAATTAACCATAGACTCAAAAAGTATGTCAACTCAATTTATCATTCTACTCAACACAATCACAATTCACAATTTATACATGCATTAACAGTCAAAATAATCTAGGTACAGTTCTAATTCAACAATATGATGCTACCAAAAAAAATTAACCACTTAAACTCAGTTAAAGGTCTCAATTCCACACCATATATTAAATCTTAACTCAAAATATTCAACAAGATGTCGAAACCCAAAACTTAATGAGAAAAAATAAGCATGAAACTGAGGAATCATGATTGGGTTGACTCAAACTTCAACCAAATGCAGTGCTAGGACTTTTAATACACTCATACGAGGCACATAATAACTCAAAATGCACAATATAAAAGAGGGGAATCAAAAAGGCTCCAAAATTACAAAGCCTTTTGATTTTGAATTTAAAACAACTCTGGGCCTTTTAACGTCAGGTTTTTTAGGTGCACTCTCTATCGTCGCAAAACACTTTATGTTAGGCCCTTTTAGCGCACTCACTAACATCCCCAAATGCGTTTGGCATAATGCCATCAGGAGCTTAATCTTACCGAGCATACCTGATGGATCATTTAGTCGAGCCGATGGAGTTGGCTTAGGGCACTTCAGTGAATCACCCTTTGGAGCTCTGATCGTCGATCTTGAAAGTGCACTTTTTCACCATTTTCAACTCAAAAAGACGGACAAAAATTAGTCCACTTAATGCTTTCATCACATCACTGTTTTGGTCTAGCGTTGCCCAATCTTCTCTTATTTATCTTTCAATCCTTTCTCCACCCGCACAGACAATGCACATTATTCAAAAGTAATAAAAAAAGTAAAGACTTGGATTGCCTCCCAAGAAGAGCCTTATTTAACGTCATGGCACGACATCTTAATCTCAAAATTTATTCTTGAGGTTTGGGATGGTATTAAAACAGTCCACTTTTGCCTTGGATTGAGATGAGTAGAAATTTGACGCAGTTGGGTCTCCATATACCTGATGGAAACTTAGGGAGAAGTCATCATCTTTGATAGAGTAGAGAAGTCATTTTTCAATTCCTTAAACACCTTATCGCACCCTTGAACCTTGTTGTAGATCCTTCCAAGCATGAGTTCAATACGACTTCCTTCTGACCCACTATGTTCTTTTGAGGTGGATAATCACGGGGAGCAACGTACCTATATTTTTTAATCTCCCTACCTCTCCCTGGTCCTGCCCGCCAATCTTTCCAACTACAATCTCTATCTTTGTTCCAACCTTAGTTCCCACTGGGTGTGAGAACCCCCCACTTGATTTCCAAAGAATTGAACTTCTTCATTATATAGTGCCTCAAATTTGGCGAAATATAGGCTCTACCAATTGTTTATTGCACCCACATTTACTAACTTTGTTCAACCTCCCATGGCATGTTTGGATAACAAATATATTTGGGTCATCATTTTAGCCATTTTTAATATTTTTCATAGCCCCTCAAGATTTTTCCTTATATAGACTCACTTGAAGAGTAGGCACGCGGTCCTCTCAAATGTGTCATACTCGGTTAACCTTATTTATATCATCAAGAAACAAAGTAGCCACCTCCTATGGAGGTTTCATTAAACCATCACGGACTAAGTGATCTACCAGACTCTTTTTTTCTAAGTGAAGGCTGAAATAGAAGTTTTGTATCACAATCCAATGTAGCCACTAGATGAAATATGGCATATAAAACCTCAAGAGGCCTCATACAAATCATTTAACATTTATCACACAAAATAATAGAATATAAGTGATTAAAACGACAATTTCAACATAGCAAAGTCTTATAGAGAAAACATAAGTCTAAACATCGTCTCAAAGACATCTAGTACGTAAGATTTGATCGAGGTGTAGCCCGTACATCAAGTTCGAAAACTGAAAGTAAAGATAAAAAGGAAATCAATCTCGATCCTTGGGTGATGAGGACTCACCAATCTTCAATCTTCTATATGATATCCCTAGCCACGAAAGTGCGAATATATAAGGTCGGACCCTACATTTTGGGAAATGTACACAAGAGTATGCGTTCGTACAAATATGTACCAAGAATGATAGCCATGCATAAAACATTTTAAAACATGCTTAATAGGGGATCATTCATGGTATGCAATGACAAAGCTAAAACATGATATAAAAAGGGTTAGAATACATGAGTCATAAAACATGGTCAATGCAAATAGACATCATATTAAACAGATGTGAGATTCTTCTTGAAGTAACCTTAGTTCATTATTGTGGGAGAGTTATCTTTAACCGACATGTAAGACCATGTGAGCTATTAACATAGAATATGGTGTCTCCCATGCCGAAAAGGAGTGTCCTACACGCCGAGGTAAGACCGTGAACTTCTAGCTTACGTGGATCCACTAGCTAATATATATTTAGACAATCCTATGTTAGCACACAGTTTATGGGACATGGATAATCGCCACTTGTCAACTCGGTGATAGCATAAATACTATGGAATTTCTTTTTTTATCATTCATCTTTTCTTCAAGGGACTTAGGTAGTCACCTTTTGTCCATACATCATGTGACATGGGTAATCGTCTCTTGTCTTTCATTAGAAGTCATGGGTAATGGCCGCTTCCCTCATTCTTAGAATAGCTCCTTAACCTTAATTCATTTTAGGTGAGAAGACCTCTCAACCTTAGAATCTTTTATGTGAGAAAAACTTTCACATTAATGCATGAGGTAGTTATGTGATCAACCCTTACACAACAATAAACCATAATAACAACATATATGATTTTACTCTCAAAGAAAATCTACATCATATCTCATAAATCTCATAAGAACATGCATAATTCCATATTTCAAAACTCACTTTCAATCATCAATATCTAGAAAGCATGGGTTAAACATGGGTTCGTGGGAGTTCATCTTAAAATCATGAAATTATATCAATTCATGCATAAAAGTTCATAAATCAATTATGTAAATAAACATTGAAAAGAACCCAAGACATGGAACAAAACCCTAACTCAATAGTGGAATTCTAGCTTTGTAAATCAGAGAATTTAGGAACTCGAACAAGGAAAGGGCTCCATGGATGAAACCTATCATAACACAATGCCAAAAGCTTGACTTCAATGGTGGAATTTGAGACTTGACTTGCAAACCCTAGCTTTCTTCTTCAACTTCTAGAGGGAGAAATATTTGAGGGGAAGACTTGTTCTTCTTTTAGGAATTTGAGAAACTAATTTCAATTGGGGAAATATGGGATTAAACACACTTATATAGGATTTCTAGGTAAGGGTAAAATGGCATAGTATTAGGATAGAATAATTAGGAAAAGATCAAAAAGCTTTATATTAAATAACAATCGAACCTCATCAACGGCTGGACCTACTCTCCGTTGATCAGACCACGGAACGTCTTGGTCAGCCATGGTTGTGATTATAGACTCTTAATTATGGCCCCCAACGATGGATGGTACCTACGGCTCATGCATCCACAGACAGACCATAGATCACGGCCGTAGGCCCCAATCTGCGACTGATGCATTGGACGCCAGACCATCCTGGTGAACCATCAAAAAGGTACTGAAACTTGCCATTTTGGAAAACATTACTGGCCAATCCATGGACTAGATCTATGGTCCATGTGTCAGATGATGGACCATTAGTGGCTCAGACTGGCACCAAATTTCTGAAAATCCTGATATTTCCACCTTTTTGAATCCAAGGTGTTACAATATTTCCCCCTTGGGAACATTCGTCCTCGAATGAGATTCAAGACATCATAAAGAAGGTAGAAACTCAATCTAATAGCCCATCATGAATGCAATCTTAAAAATGCACATATCTGAGGAGGAAAAATCAACTCCAAGCTAAAGCATGTTCAAAACATCATATCATAAAGCTTATATACAACTCATACTCAATGCACATAAACATGTATTATTCAATCAAGTAAACACATTTTGCTCAAAATTTACGATTTTCATAAATCAAGCATAATTAGAAAATCATGGAAATATCTAAGATGCATGACACCAAATGAGTAAATCATTACGAGCCAGATAACTCAAGCTTGAGTAAAGACAGAGGGAAAGAGATGAGGATAATGGGACATCATATAGGCCTTGGCCTCCCAAGTAGCACCCTCAACGAACTGATTCCTCCAACGAACTTTCAAGAAAGCAACTTTTTTATTTCCCAACTTCTTAACTTGCCAGTCTAAAATCTCAATCGGAACCTCCTCATAAGAAAGATTCTCTTTAACTTTCAAACATTCTAAGGGAACTATAGATGTCGGATCTCTAACAGATTTCTTCAATATGGAGACATGGAAGACTAGATGCACTGATTCCAAGTACTTAGGCAAATTAATTTCATAAGCAACATTGCCAATACGCCTCAAAATCTGAGAGTCCCACACAACGGGGACTAAGCTTCCCTTTCTTTCCAAATCTCATTACACCATTCATGGGTGATATTTTCAAGTAGACCCCATCATGAACATCAAATTCAATATCTCTTCTCCTCAGATCGGCATAGGACTTTTGTTGACTTTGAGTCATTTTCAACTATTCTCTAATAAGTCAAACTTTCTCCATAGCCTCAAGTACAAACTCGAGACCTATTAGGGAAACTTCACCGACCTCAAACCACCCTATTGGAGATATACACCTCCTACCATATAGGGCCTAAAATGGAGCCATACTAATACTTGAGTGATACCTATTGTTTTAGAAAAACACAATCTAAGGCAAGTGATCATCCCAATTACCGTTGAAGTCAACTACAAATGCTCTCAACATATCTTCGTTTGGATAGTACGCTCCATTTGCCCATCAATTTGTGGGTTAAAGGTTGTACTAAATTTAACACGAGTACCAAGCCCAATTCGAAAAGATCTCCAAAAGTGTGAAGTGAATTGGGTACCACGATCGGAGATAATGGAGAAGGGTACTCCATGCAAACTCACTATTTCATTTACATATAACTTAGCATAGCCAATTTCGTCATCTGGTCTAAATGACCCAAATCGAGTCATGTTGTTGGCTTGTGCGAGTCAAACCAACAATAAAGTCCGTATTCAAATATTCTCACTGCCAAGTTGGAATGCTAATGTCTTGAGATAAAACTCCCGGCTTTTGATGCTCAACTTTCACTTGTTGATAATTAGGACACTTAGTCATGATTTTGAATTATTGTGAAACATAACACCACCCTTGGTAGAGTCAACTAACCGAACACCCAATTAGCCCAATCTATGAACATCACGAACTAACTCTTTCTTATTCTGTTAAGTATGAGTTACACTGCGAATTAACAATCGACTAAGAGCATCCGCCAACACATTCTCCTTATTGGGGTGATAGAGAATACTCGTGTAATAATCGTTCAATAATTCAAGCAATCTCCTTTGGCGATGCTTTAGATCCTTCTGGCTAAATACATATTGCAAACTATTGTGGTTGATAAATACATCCACATGAACAGTATACAAATAATGCCTCCAAATCTTTAAGGCAAGCACAACCGCTGCTAGTTCAAGGTCATGGGTACGATAATTCTTTCCATGAATCTTAAGTTACCTTAAAGCATAGGCAATGACTTTCCAATTTTGCATAAGGACACACCCTAACCCAATTATTAAAGAATCACAATATACAGTGAAACCATCCATCCCTTTTGGTAATGTCAATACCGGGGCAGAAGTAAGTCTACATTCAATTCTTGAAAACCTTTTTCACACACCTCAGACCATATGCACTTAACCTTCTTTTGAGTCAATGATGTCAATTGAGAAACAATCAATGAAAATCATTCAAAAAACCTTCTATATTAACCGGCTAAACACAAGAAACTTCTAATCTCCAAAGGGGATAGAGGTCTAGGCCAACTTTTAACCGCATCTGTCTTCTTAGGATCTATCTCAATACCCTCACCTCAAATAATATGCTGAAGAAAATGCACAGACCTTAGACAAAACTCATATTTACTAAGCTTTTGAAAGAGTTGTTGGTCTGTGAGGACTTTCAACACAATCCTCAAATAATTAGTATGCTCATCTTCACTTCTTGAATAGATCAATATGTCATCAATGAACACAATTACAAGCATGTCAAGGTATTTTCTAAACAGTCGATTCATCAAATTCATAAATGCCATCGGATCATTAGTTAAACGAAATGAAATTACCAAAAACTCATAATGACCATACCGAGTTCAAAAATCCTTCTTCGAAATGTCATCTTCCTTCACCCTCAAATGGTGATAACCCGATTGTAGGTTGATATTAGAAAAGTAGCTTGCTCCTTGAAGTTGGTCAAACAAATAACCTATCCTTGGGACAAATTATTTATTCTTAATGGTAACCTTATTCAATTACTAGTAGTCAATACATATACCAAGTGAACCATTTTTATTTCTAACAAAAATAATTAAAGAACCTTATGGAGAGATACTTAGTTGGATAAAACCCTTATCTAAAAAATCCTTCAATTTCTCCTTGAATTCCTTAAGTTCTATCGGAGCGATACGATAAACATGAAGAGAAATAGGTTGCGTATCTGGGAGAAGGTCAATACTGAAGTCTATTTGCCTTTCGGGAGGAATTCCAGGTAAATCAGTAGGAAACATTTTTTTGAAACTCATCACAATGGGGACAAGAAACAAGCTGACCCTTAGGCATATATGTTTCCCTTTCCCCCTCTACCATAGGTTCATTTGGAGACATAAACTTGACTACACAAGTTCTAAAATCAATAGAAGCATAACATGAGTGCAGCCAATATATACCAAGGATAACATCAAAATCTAGCATATCAAGTTCTACCTATGGGACAAGGTGATGGGACACTCTCCATAGACCCTCTTAGCCACAATACAATAACCAATAGGAGTACAGAAAAAGGATCTAATAATACATCCGGAAGAATATCAAACCTCATAACCATATATGGCATCAAAAAAGACAAGGTAGCACCCGTGTAATGACCCGCAAAACAAATAAGTGGAACTAGAGCCTAACTAGTGTGTGTTTGAGTTGTTGTGGGGTTTCATGTGGTAGAATGTTATCCCGAGTTATGGTTGAGGGGTTTAGGGGTTAAATGTCAAGGTACGACTACCCAAGGACCACCCTAAGGGTTCTTGAAGAGGACCCTAAAGCCTAACCCCAAGGCTGCCCAAAAGAGAAATTTGTCAAAAATGTTGACCTACGGAAGGGGGTCTACGCCCCGTAGGTCCATCCACGCCCAGTGGATGGCCTCCGTAAGTCAAGCCCCCAAAATGAGAGTTGTAGCCACGAACCACACCCATGCAGGGTGGTCCGTGGACCCATCCACGGTCCGTGGATCAGACCTGCAAAAAGCTGGTTTGGTTCGGCCATTGTGGGGGTGAAGTGGTAAATTCACCTTAAGTCTAGTTTGGTTGAAGGACGGTTTTAATTAGTTGTTTAAGGTATTTTAAGGTTTTTTAAAGCATTAAAATATATTTTAGACTTCATTATTTCAAAACCCAAAATACAAACCTCCCTTTCCCTCCAAAAGTTCTCTCTCTAGAAACCTCCATTAGAGGTGAAGACTTCAATCTTCCAAGGTCAAGACTTAAAGTTTTTCAAGGGATTTTCGTGGATTTCTTCCATTTAAGGTATGGTGGTCTTCATCCTTGACTTAGTTTCTTTCAAGGAGCCAATTTCAAAGTCGATTTCAAATAAAATGTATGTTTTAAGCATGTTTCCGAATGGCTACCATACTTAGTAGTTAATTGTGCTAACCCATTTCTTTATGTTTACTACAAGTGTAGGTTCCGGAAATTGAGTTATTCTCTCTAGTTGAAGCATGGAATTGAGATTCTCCAAGACTAAGTGGTATGTCCTCATCGATCGAGGACAAGTCTTTAGATGTTCATTTCTTTTCACGTAATAGACTATTGTTAAGAATTCAATTGTAAAGGGCCGTGACCCTAATTTGTTTCAAGTATGTTGTTTGGATGGACATGTGAGATGATAGACTTCCGCTTGCTTTTAATGTTTTCGAATGTTGGATTTATAAAAGTAAACTTTTAAATTTTGCACTATTTCTAACTATCATATGCAATGATTATGCTATGAGTCTTGTATGAGATCCCTTCGGAGTCAAGTACACCGTGTCACTTTCGGGGCATAGGTACGGGTCGTGACAACCCGGGGTCTAGTAAGCCAAAAACATAAATTTAGAAGACTTTCAACATACCAGTAACCACATTGGAAGACCCCTCTTGTTAACCACAATTCTTGAGTGCATAAAATCTTTTTTGCTTTTGACTTCTACTAGAACTAGATGAAGGATTAGGTTGAGCCTGTCGACGATTATCTCCCTCATTCTTAGTAACTGAGAGGCAATCCCTTATCTTGTGGTCCATCTTAACACAACCAAAGCAAGCATTGGAACCTCCGAGACATTACCCTCGTGCTTCTTTCCACACATAGCACAAGTACCAATGAAGATCTACTACCATTTCCTTCTTGAGGCTTAGGGTTCAACACCCTATATTTGTTGAACATAGGAGGAGCATTAGATGAACCTTGTTTGGAACACCTTTGTCAGAACTTAGAACGATTATGTCCATCAGACCTTGAATGTGAGAAGTTACCATCACCGGTCTTAGCCCTCTTTTCCTCCCTAGAACTTTCCAAAAGTTTCTCCTCCTTAATTTATTGAGCATGGACCATGAGACAAAAAATGACCATATCATTGATAAGCATAGCGGTACGACATTCCTTAAATACCATCTCAGAACACCCAAAATAAACTTACTCATCCTAGCCCTAGGATCGACAACAATAGTAGGAGAATATCTAGACAATTGTGTGAACTTCAAACTGTATTCCTTCACACAAATATTTCCTTGTCGGATGTTGGTGAATTCAAGAACATTTTCCTTACTCATCTCAAGGGGAAAGAACCTATAAGGAAAGCAACTTTGGACTTTTCCCAATGGAGAGGACTCGAACCTACTTTTCTTCCTTCTTTCCATTGGTAGAACCATATTTGAGAAACATCCTTCAGTTGGTAAGTGGTCGATTACGCCTTTTCCACCGGCATCACTCTCAATATCATGAACATCTATATACCTCATTAATAAACTCTTGAGGGTCTTCCTTTACCTTAGCACCATGAAACTCCAGAGGCTCCATTCTAGTGAAGTCGCTAACTCTAGTTGTCATCGTACCCATATTTGGGTTCACGGGAGCCACAACCTACCTATTGGCTTGGACCATCATGACTTGAAACAACACTTGAAAAAGGATCCCTAAACTCAGTATTAGTCACTTGCTCGGCCAAAGGGTCGACCGGGACTCGAGGAGCATGAGGAGGAGCCTATTGATTTGCATTTTCTTGTGCATTCCTTCTAGAATATGCCCTTTGAAATGTCATATCCTATAGAGTATCAGATAAGGACTAAGAGAGAAATATTATAGAGTTAAACACTAGCTCACAACTTTAGAGCAATGAAAGAAGTGTATTTTCCTAACATCTTGTAACCTTTTATTCATAAATGTGGAGCTCTTCACACTCAATAACAAGACTCTACTCGACGTGGCTTATGAGACTTCTGAGGACCTTTCTAAACCTTTTGCTTTGTTTACCACATTTATCACGACTCAAGGTAGCCCCTAGGCGTAACATGGCGTATAAGACCTCGAGAGGCCTCATACAAGACACTTTGCATTCATGATACAAGATAATAGATTATAAAAGATTTAAACAACAGTTTCAACATAGAAAAGTTTTATTGAGAAAAGCAGAAGTCTAAACATCCTCTCAAAGCCATCTAGTACATAAGAGTTTATCAGGGCGTAGATGTAAATTATGTTTGAAAGCTGAAAGTAAAGACAAAAAGGAAATCAAGATCAGTCCTCGGGTGTTGAGGACTCACCAATCTTGAATTTTCTATGTGAGATCTCTAGCCGAGAAAGTTTGAATCTATAAAGTCGGACCCTACAATTTTAAAAATGTAGGAAAGAGTATGCGTTTGTACAAAAATGTACGAAGTATGATAGCCATGTATAAGACATTTGAAAACATGCTTAAAAAGGGTATCTTTCATGGTAGGCAACAACCAAGCTAAATCATGATATATAAAGGGTTAGAAAACATTATTCATAAAACATGGTCAATGCAAATAGACATCATATTAAACATATTTGATTCATCTTGAAGTAACCCTAGTTCGTTATTATGGGAGAATTACCTTTAAATGACATGTAAGACCATGTGAGCTATTAACATGGAATAAGGTGTCTTCCACACCGAAAAGGAGTGTCCTAGTTGCCAAGGTAAGATCAAGAACTTGTATCTTACGTGGATCCACTTGATAATGTATATCTAGACAATCACATGTTTGCAAATAGTTTTTGGGACATGGGTAATAGCCACTTGTCCATTCGGTGCTAAGAATAACTCCCACTGAATTTCTATTATTCTTAATCATCTTTTCTTTAAGGGACTTGGGTAATCGTCTCTTTTCCTTACATTATGTGACATGGGTAATCGCCTATTGTCTTTCATTAGAGGTCATGGGTAATCGCCGATTGCGTCATTCTTAGAATAGCTCCTTAACCTTGATTCATTTTTGGTGAGAAGACCATTTAACCTAGGAATCCTTTATGTGAGCAACCCTTACATCACAATTAACCATAAAAACAACGTATATGCTTTTACTCTCAAAGCTAATCTACATTATATCTCATCAATATCATAAGAACATGCATAATTCCATAATTCACCTTTCATAGTTCAAAATCCACTTTGAATCATCAATATCTAGAAAGCATGGATTATACATGGGTTCGTGGGGATTTATCTTAAAATCATAAAATTATATCAGTTCATGCATAATAAATCATAAATCCATTAAGTAAATAAACATTGAAAGGAACCCATGACATGGAAGAAAAACCTAACTCAATTGGGGAATTCAATTTTTCTAAATCGGAAAATTTAGGAACTCCATGGAGGAAAGGGCTCCATGGATTAAAACTATCATACCTCAATTCCAAAATCTTGACTTTAATGGTGGAATTGGAAAATTGACTTCCATACCCTAACGTTCTTCTTCAACTTCTAGAAAGAGAAATATTTGATAGGAACACATGTTCTTCATTTACAAATTTGAGATAGTGATTTAAATTGCACAAATTTAGGGTTAAAAATACTTATATAATATTTTTTTGGAAGGGTGAAACGACATAGTGTTAGGATAGAATAATTAGGAAAAGATCCAGAAGCCCTAAATAAAATAACTTTGGGATCTCACGAATGGCTTGACCTATGGTTCCTTATCCAGACCATGGACCGTCTTGGTTAGTCGTAGTTTAGGTCAGAGACTATAGTTATGGTCCCCAATGATGGATGGTTCCTATGGCTCTTGGGTCCATCAACGGACCGTGGACCGAAGACCGTACATCCCAATCCTTATTCTCCAAATTCAACTAAGTCTGAGGCTCAATTACGAGACGTATTTGCGACTCGTGTATTGGACGATGAACCGTCCTAGTGAACCATCAAAAAATTATTGAAACTTGACATTTTGAAAAACTTTACTGGCAAATTCATAGACCAAATCTACAATCAGTGTGTCAGACAAGGATTTTCGATGGCTCCGTTAGACTTGACCTAGATTTCTGAAAAAGGCTGATATTTCTATGTTTTTGAATCCGATGTGTTACAGAATGCAACGACAAATTTTCTGGGACACTATGCGTCGGATATTGTAAGAGTAGCCTTTTTAACCTTAGTCATGGCTCATGTAATGGCTCACCTTCAAAGCTCTCATATTCTGAATTTGGTAATATTAGTTTAAAAATCTTTGAGGGTGAAAAGAACCTCTTAAAGAATGTATCAGTGAGCTCATCCCATAAAGTAATTGAATCAAATCGCAACTCTTCTAACCACCTTATAGCCTCTGCCATAATAGAGAATGAGAATAACCTCAACCTTACGGAATCTTGGGAGATATTTTTTTAACACAAAGGGTCCACATACCTCCTTGAAATTCCTAAAGTGTTCATGGTGATCTTCGTGAGCCAAACCCCCTAACGTTCTTTTTATATAAAGCAATTGTATCTTAGTTCATGTGATGTGAAACACAACCCTTCCAGTTGTAGGAGGAATTTGGATTGCTCTCGTGGTCTGAACAACATTAATATGCATGTCATTCAAATCACCCACATTATTATTCTGACCCTAGTGACTATCATTGTCACTCATATTTTCAACCTGCAAATTCGCAAACAACAAAAACAAACAAAACATCTACCAAAATAAAACCAAACTAATATCTAACTTCTCAATTAAAATTCTCAACTACCATTCCCCGACAGCGGCATCATTTACTATAACACTCAAATCACCCTCCAAGACCAATTTAAAGAATGAGTGATCATTGTTAGTAAAAAAAAGCCTATGAGCCCATTGCCTTCCAAGTATTAGCTAATGTCGTGATGGCTTAAGATAATAGAGAGGTTATTTCTCCTATGAACCTTAATGTAGGCATGGTTGTGATAACGGTTAGAGACTTCACTTTGATTAATCCCTAGAGTTTCGCAGGTGAAAAGTTGATGAGGATCATCAAGATTTCATTGATAAAATTTATAAGATAATGGGAAATTATGGGACTTTTAACTGTATAGAAGGTTGAATTAGTTGATTATAAACTCAAGGGAACTGCACAAATTTGGTGGAAACAATAAAAGAAAGAGAGGTATTTGTTGCGGGTCCTCTTAGTTTAGAGAAATTCAAAGGGGCTATTCTTGATAGTCATTTTATATTCAGATGAGAGAGGCGAAGGTGCTTGATATCTGCTTTATATTTTACTATGTTGGCTAAGTATGCTCTGACTGGTTGCTGATTATGTGGCAAGGATGCCTAAATTTGGGTAGACTGTGTTCGAAATAGTGGTCAAAGAGTGTCGAGTTTCCATGATAATCAAAGAAATGGATATCTCTCATTTCATGATGTGTTCCCAACATATTGAAGAGAAAAGGCTAAAAGAGAATTCTGACGAGTCAAAGAGGGCAAGGATCTGTGATGGTGACTTTTCTAATTCTAGGTTCGTTGGACATGGTCATCTCCATTCCTTGAAAATGCTTTCCGGTAAAGACTGTTCTTATGCTTCGGATTCTATGTTGTACAAATATAGGGCATCTTACCATAAGCCTTAAGTAGGTGGTGGTAGTCGATCTTATATTTTCGCTTGCCAAAACTGTGGCAAGAGTCTCCTAAGAAAGTGCTTAAATAGTGCGTATAGTTGCTTTAGTTATGGGAAGAGCGGTCACAAGATAATAGGTTGCCTATTGCTTGCTACTAAGAAAAGATATGGTTGACAAACTATGTTCAGTTGTTATGGTTCTGTACTCCTCATCATAATAGGTTTTATGCTCTTTCGACTTGACATGAGTATAAATATACTCGGGATGTTGTGACTGGTGGGTTAAAAGTCTTTCATTTCGGTGTGTCATATTTTCTTATTCTGGGTGATACATTGTTATTTGTTACTCCATATGTGTCATGAAATTTCATGTTTTTTCCCAAGAGTTTTCTAAATCCTTTTTTTTTGTCTCTACGTTAGTTAGTGATTATATTTTTGCTAAAAGAGTTTATAGAAATTGCCCTTTTTACATTTCTCATAGAGTCACACATATTTATCTTATAGAGGTTGATATGTTAGACTTTGATATTATTCTTTTGGTGGAGTAGATTAATTATTACTATGCTTCCATAGAATGAAGGACCGAATCGGTCACAGTTTAAGTTTCGAATAAGCCTATTAGAGAATAGAAGGGGGGATATTTCACTCCTATGGGATATTTCATATATTGCCTAAAGGCTAGGAAATTTTTTTCTAAGGGTTGAATTTATCCTCTTGTCCGAGCTAGGGATACAATGTTTTACACCCCCACTCTTGAGTTATTCTTATAGTAAATCATTTTGAGGAATTGTCTAGCGATGATCTTCCTAGTATACATCCTGAAAGGAAAGTAGACTTAACTATTGACTTTCTCTGAGATTCACAACCTATCTTTATTCCTCTTTATCGTATGGCCCCAGTAGAACTTAATTTATTAAAGTACCAATTGAAGTATTTTTTGGATAAGTATTTTACTAAACAAACTATCTCTCCATGGGGTGCTCAAGTATTGTTTGTTCGAATGAAGGATGATTCCTAATGAATGTTCTTTGACTTTGGCTATTGAATAAGGTAACCATAAATAATAAGTATCTTATTCCAAGGTATGATGATTCGCTTGATCAACTCTAAGGTGCGAGTTTCTTCTTGAAGATTGACCTATTGTTGGGTTATCACCAATTAAGTGTAAATGAATATGCCATTCCAAATATGGCTATTTGAACTCGGGATAGTCATTATACATTTTTTGTAATGTCTTTTTGATAGACTAAAACCCCAGCGACATTCATAGACTTGATAAATAAGGTCCTAAGAGAATATCTATATATATTGGTGTTGTGTTTGTTCATGATATTTTGATTTAATATTTGAGTGAGGATAAACATGTTGAGCATTTGAGGTTTGTGTTGGAAATTCTCAAGGATCGAGAATTGTGTGCTAAGTTTAACAACTGTGAATTTATCTTGAGTTTCGTTGCCTTGCTTGACCATATTCTGTCCGATGATGGTGTTCAACTTGATCCAAAGAAGACCGAGACAACAAAGAATTGGCCTTGACCTTTGTCAACTATAGATGTCTGGAGTGTTTTGGGTTTTACCATTTACTATAGAAGGTTTGTGGAAGGATTTTATTCTATTACTTAATGTTTGACGACCTTGACTGAAAAGAAATTATATTTTCTAGGTTCGGAAGCTTATGAGAAAAGTTTCCACGAGCTAAAGGATGGACTCACTTAAACCACTATATATACATTGTCGGAAGGATCGGACTGTTTTGTTGTTTATTATAATACATCGGGATTTGTTATTTGTTTTAGTTTGATGAAACATGGGAAACTCATCAATTATGCTTCAAGAAAATTCAAGGTGCGCGTCCAACTAATGATTTGGAATTAGCGGTGGTGGTTTTTGCTTTAATAATGTGAAGACATTACCTATATGGTGTTCATATAGATGTGTTTACAAACCACAAGAACCTGAAGTATGTGTTCAACCAAAAGGACTGGAAATATCTACAAAAGAAGGTGGCTTGAGTTATTAAAATGTTATGACATGAGTGTCCTTTAATTTATAACACGGATAAAGTGAACCTGGTGACAGATTCTCTTTGTGAGTTATTAACTAGTTATGTTTCTCATGTTGACGATGGTAAGATAGAGCTAGTTCGTGATGTTGATTGCCCGATTGGCTGTTTTTTTGGTCGATTCTAATGAAGGCGATGTAATAGTTAATAATGGTTTAAGATTGTCTCATGTTTTTTATCGAAAGTCTAAGCAAGATGGTGATCTAATTATGTTATATTTGATTATATCAACTTCTAAAAAAGATATAGATACTTTCTACCAAGGGGGAGATTGTGTCCATCGGTACCAAGTTCGATTGTGTGTTCCGAATGTTGATAAGTTGAGAAACCTAATTTTGATAGAAGCTCATAGTTATCGATATTTTATTCACCCGAGAGCCACCATGATGTACCATGATTTTTGTAGGTACATTTGTGGAATAGGATGGAAAAGGATCATGCGGGATTGTTGGTAAAAGTCCGTATAGCCAACAAGTAAAAGTTGAGAATCAGAAACTAGGAGGTTTATCTCAAGACATTAGTATTCATACTATGAAATGGGAGTACTTGAATTTCGACTTCATCACTGGTTTAACTCATACTCATCATTATTTTTATTCGATTTGGGTAATTGTCGACCGAATTGAAATATTAGCTCACTTTCTTCTTGTAAAGACTTCATTAATAACCAAAGAGTATGCCAACCTTTCTATTCGACCAATACTAAAGTTGCATGGAGTTCCCTTATCTATTATCTCTGACCGTAGTACTTAGGTTACATCTCAATTTTAAAGGTTGTTTCAGAAATCGGTTGGACTCAAGTGAAGCTTGGACACGTTGAGTGTACTATTTAGACCTTGTTTGATTCAATTCAAGGGTAATTGGGATGATCATTTTCATTTAATAGAGTTTTCTTATTATATTCCAGATGGCTCCGTTTGAGATTCTCAATGGTAGGAGGTGTAGATCACTTATTTCTTGATATAAACTTGTTAGGTCTCTTTGATATGGCCTGAGAAAGTGTGTTACAATATGGAAAAGATTTGAGTTATTTGTGAAAGGTTAAAATTGGCTCAAAGTCGACAAAAGTCTTATGTCGATTTTAGCAGAAGAGAGCTTGAATTTGGTGTTGATGATTGAGTTAACTTAAGAATCTCACCTATGAATGGTGTAATGAGATTAAGAAAGAAAGCAAAGCTTTGTCACTGATATATGCGCACATATAAGATTTTGAGGCGTATAAACAAGGTTGCTTATGAATTAGAGTTATCTAATGACTTAGCATCGGTATATTAGGTATTCCATGTATCTTTGTTGAAAAGTGCATTGGAGATCCGACATCCATTGTGCCTATGGAAAGTTTGGGAGTTAAGGAAAATTTTGAATACGAAGAGGTTCTGGATGAGAATTTAGACCGTCAAATTCAGAAGTTGATAAATAATAAAGTTTATTCTGTGAAAGTTCTTTGGAGGAATCAATTAGTTGAAGGTGCTAATTGGGAAGTAGAAGCCGATATGATTTCCAAGTATCCTCTCTTTCCCTCCACTCCTATTATAGCTTGAGGTATTAGTTCCTCATTGTTCATTCCTTTAGATTCATGCATTTCTGTTAATCTCATGTTTCCATAGGCATGCATGTTCCTAAAAAACGTGATTTTTGATTATTTAGATTTAGCTTGGAATGATTTCTCCTTATTTATATGAATTTTGATGATATTTTCATTCAAACTAGGCTATTAGTTTCTCTCATACTCTATTCATTCTAGATTGATTCCCATTCGAGGACTAATGTTCCTTAGGGGGAAATATTGTATCTACTCAAAAAATTTAAAGCTGGCTTAAAAAGGAAATTGTTCTATTCTTGGCATTGGTACGGTAAATTAAACTAAGTGACCTATCTATATACCATATGAAGTTGCATGGGCCGTAGAAAGCCATTCGTACAACTTGGATTGAGTTTTGTTAAATGTAATGTCTATAATGTATGACCTATAAATGGACACGATGGGTCATACTATGTAATACAGACTGTAGGAAGTTCCAATTTTATAGTAACCGTCTAACCCCAAGAAATTTCTAATATTCGAAGGGGATAGAGGTCTAGGCCGAATCTTGACCGCATCCATCTTCTTTGCATCTACCTCAATACCCTTAAAATAAACAATATGACAAATGAAAGCGAAAGACCTTAACATAAACTCACATTTACTAACTGTTGCAAAGAGTTGTTGGTCATTGAGGACTTGCAACATAATATTCAAATGATTGGTATGCTCATCATCACTCCTTTAATAGATCAACATATTATCAATGAACACAATCACAAACATATTAAGGTATTGTCTAAACACCCTATTCATCAAATCCATAAATGCGACTGGAGCAGTAATCAAACCAAACAACATTACCAAAAAGTCATTATGACCATACCGAGTTTGAAATGTAATCTTCTTTCACCCTCAATTGGTGATAACCCAACCGAAGATCAATCTTAGAGAAGTAACTTGTCAATTTAAGTTAGTAAAACAAATAATCTATCCTTGGGAGAGGATATTTGTTCTTAACTGTTACCTTACTCAATTGCCGGTAGTCAATACACATTTGGAGTGAACCATCTTTCTTTCTAACAAACAAAACTGGTGCACCCCATGCAGAGATACTCGGTCAGATAAAACCTTTATCCAACCAGTCCTTCAATTGCTCCTTTAATTTCTTAAGTTCTTATGGAGCCATACAATAAGGAGTAATAAAGATAGGTTGCATATCTGGGAGAATGTCAATACCCAAGTCTACATTCCATTAACCTGAGGTACTTGAGGAGAATATTTTTCTTAAGGACACATTGTGCATTCAGTGGACTCAATTTTCTTCTTTTCGATATTCTTTCAATTTTGTTGCAAATTATATTTTCTTTACTCGTATTAACTCTCTGGTTTTGAAAATATACTTTGAAGTTTGTTGTTTATTACAATGTTCTGCAAATTTATTGTTCTAAATACTTTAGAAATATAGATAAATAACAAAATATCCAAAATAACCATATGGGTCCTTACAATCCATTTATGTCACGACCAAAAAACCATGTGTGATGACACCTTTATTATTCCACTAAAACAGATCAGTGTAAATAACCGTCAAAAAGGGTAAATGCTTCCGTAAGAAAGAATGTAAGAACTTAGATCTCATAACATAGCAAAACTATCCCCAAAACCTGATGTCACGTGTACAAACCACTACGTAATACAATGGATTCGAAAGAAATACAAGTTAGACTATCTACAATACTAGAATAGTAAAAAGACATAATCAAGAGTATGCGATGTCTGCCAAGATGACTAGTAGCCACCTCACCAACTCTAAAGGTGTCACGACCCTAAAATAGACGTGATGACACTTGTCTATTCCCATCAAGACAAGTCAGCCTCAACCCAAAAAAAAGAGCGAAAATATGAAGTAAGAACAAGATAAAGCGGAAAAACTTATCCTTTCTATTAAAACCCCCAAAATTTGGTTGTCACGCGTACAAGCCACTACATTGCATAAAGTGCGGAATTTAAGAAATAAATACAAATCTCAATCTTTGTTTATCAAATAGAACGACGCTTTAGGGAAAAAGGAAAAGAGGGCCGACTGGGATGACAAAAAGCTGCCTCTCAAGTCCTCCAACGAGCCTCAGAAAGTGAGAAGAAGAACAATCACTCAAGTGTAGAAGCAAGGACCGAGTACCAAAAATACGCGGGTTCATTTGGATATTAAAACTTGATTGAACAGGTTCTACAATCAATAGAAGCATAACATGCATGCAACCAATCCATACCAAGGATTACATGAAAATCTAGCATATCAAGTTCTAGAAGGTCAACAAGAGTGACTATATGGCCAAGGAGATGAGTCACTTTCTATAGACCCTCTTGGCCAAAAGATAATCACCAACAGGGGTCGAGACAGAAAAAGGATCTATCAACACATCCGAAAGAATACCAAAATCTCATAGCCACATATGGCATCACAAAAGACAAGGTAGCGTCGGGGTCAAGTAAAGCATAAACATCAAGTTGGAAAACTTTCAACATACCGGTAACCACATCGGGAGAACCCTTTTGTTCACCACAAATTTAAAGTGCATAACACATGTTTTGCTTCTGATTTCCACTAGGACCGGATAAAGGATTAGGTTGATCCCTTTGATGGTTATCTCTCTCATTCATAGCAACAGAGGGACATTCCCTTATATTGTTATCCATCTTGCCATAACCAAAGGAAGCATTAGAACCGGCTAAGCATTTACCCTCATGCTTTCTTCTAGACATAGAACAAGTAGGCAATAAAAACCCACAACTATTTCCTCCTTGAGGCTTAGGGTTAGACACCCTATCATTTTTGAACTTTGAAGGAGAATTGGAGGAACCTTGACTGGAAAAACTTTGTCTAAACTTAGAACGACCATGTCCCTCGGACCTTAAATGTGAGAAGTTACCATCACCGGTCTTAGCCCTTTTTGGCTCCCTAGACCTTTCCTTAAGTTTCTCATCTTCAATTTGTTGAGCATGAACCATGAGACGACAAATGTTCATATCATTGAGAAACATAGCGGTAAGACATTCCTAAATCATCATCTTGGACACTCCCGAAATGAACTTACTCATCCTTGCCCTAGGATCGGCAACCATAGTTGGAGCATATCGAGATAATTGTGTGAAACTCAAAGCATATTTATCCACACTTATATTTCCTTGACGAAGGTTGACTAACTCAAGAACCTTTGCTTCCCACATCTCAAAGGGAAAGAACCTATCAAGGAAAGCAACTTTGAACTTTTCCCAATCAAGAGGACCCGCGTCAATTGTTCTCCCTTCTTTCCATTTGTTGAACCATATTTGAGCAACATCCTTAAGTTGGTAAGTAGTCAATTCCGTCTTTTCCATCGGCTTCATTCCCATGATCAACAACACCTTGTAAACCTCATCAATGAACTCACCATTTTTCGGGGGTGAGGAATTGGTAGTTGAGGAATTCATATTTTTGGTAGTGTGGTAGGTGAGGAATTTTTGGTAGGTGTATCATTTTTGGTAGGTGAGGAATTCATTTTATGTTTGGCCAAATATTTTATTATAATATTCTTTTGCTAAGTGCCTTAATCTTGATATCTCTTTAATATTATTTATGATATATTCTAGATGTAACATATCTTGGGTTCTTAGATACATATATAAATTTTCCTCTATTAATTATTCTAATAGTTTTATATCTTCCATAGATTTTGTCAAATATTGTAAATATTCATAGTTCATTTTAATCTGAATTTATTTCTAAATCATACCATTCTATTCTTTCGAGGTCTAAATCATATAGGTCTATTTCATACCATTGTTGGTTTAATATATCTTCTGATTCGTTATCATTAAATATTTTTTCCCATATTA
>JAJOOH010004611.1:0-57185 GCA_029582605.1 Solanum gracilifrons
TATTATTACATTTTACCATGAATTCCGCAAGATTAAGACACTTAACAAAAGAATATTATGATAAAATCTTTAAAATAAAATACTCACCTACCACACTACCACCTACCACACTACCACTTTCATGAATTCATCAACTACCTGTTCCGCACCCTATTGCTACACGCTTAGGCAAAACTTAGGCCGTAAATACTTATAGAAATAAATTAAATTAGTTTAACTATTTAATCGGTTAGATAATATTTTAGACAATATTATATTGCCTTTTTCTTTAAAATAATTTTTATTTTATTTAATATTTGTAATCTAGTCTCTCGTTGATTTCTTAAGTGAAAAAAATTATTATTTGAGAATATTTTTTCTTCAATTGAAGAAGTATTTTTCCACACAATACAAAACGTGTTTTTATTTTCATATAGTAAGAAGTTCCTTTCTTTTCATATTAATAAATAGTACTTTTTTAGCACCGCATAAAAGGTACTTTTCTTTTCACACATATTTTATATACATTATGTCATCTTTTACACATTTCTATACACACATTTTACAATAATATACATTATTTACTTGATATATACTCTTTTATACATATGTTTTTACACGATTTTAGTACATATTTTTTTATTTATACATATGTTATACTTGTAAATAATAATTCTATTATAGCTCTCTATGATAAATTAAGTCTAGTCGGGTACCATATTTTATGGATTTTGAAGGGTGTCTAACATCTTCGCTTTGGAATAATATAAACCCTTATCTAGAATCTAACTGGTTTTCGTAGATTAAAACATGAGTTATACATGTTAATAATCAATCAGTCTTCCATGTTTTTTCTATTAAAAAAAAAACTAGGTGGTGACTCTATACAACAATTAATCAATTTAGAGTTCATAAGTAGTAATTTATCTAACCATGGTAAAAATAGGGCATAACAATGATATCAATCAGTTCAACGAAGATGTCTGCGAGGAATGCTTCTTGAGAGATAATATGCAAGTGCTATCACAAGGCAAAGTTCAAGTCTACAACTTCTAATTATGCATTAAAATCTTCAAGCAATGACTAGTCATTATCAATAAAAGCACATGCTCACAAAATCTCACTAAGACTCAAAGTTATACTCTACAAAAGTGCCCAAATGCCCTCACACCAGGGATTATTTCATGCTCTCACAAACCACAAGCAAATTATTAAACTAGGAATCAAACGAGTTCTCACACTCACAAAGAAAATAACGTACATGTTTCTACCCATATGCTTGCCCATATTTTGTAATCGACCATTGGATTAGCTCCCACGGGATCATAAAGGTCTTTCCAAGCTTGTAACGGGGTTGATGGGTCTAGTAGGACAATTTTAGTACATAGTGACTCTACCTTTTGGAAGCTTACACAAGTCTTTACTTCTTTCACACTTTCTTTCCTTATTTTGAACATGAAACCTCACCCACACTCTTTTCTAGCAACATTTTTATTGGCTTGTCTCATTATGAACTCCTTTTATTGAGAAATTCAATAAAACAAGCAACTATATTTACACTACACAATCTAAATAGCAACATATTTATCCTTTTTTTTAATTTTTTTTTATATGGAGGGGTTCCATATTTTTTCATACACAACCATCAGGACGAAGTTCATGATTTTCACGCTAAGCTTCATACTCCTTCGCTCTCTTATTTCCTTACAACACCCCAACTTAGATTTTTGGACTAAGTTGGTTTTCAACACATTCCAATGCTTCAAGAAGATCTTGGGTGAGAAAGAAAGGTAATGATTCAAAATGGTTTAGGGCTGAAGGTTCACTTCTTTTCCAAAGAAAGGTTCAGGCTCAATCACCCACTCCCAGGGTGGCAACAACAAGGGTTTAACAAAAATGGGTCACTCTCAAGAAGAATGCCTATGATACTTTCCACCATTCATAAATATCAAAACATTAGACCAACAAGGCAAGTTCTAGATTTCTACAATGCACGAAATCCAAGTAAATCTCACCACACATGTCATTCAAATGCAAATATCAAACATAAGTCTACAACCATAACTTGCGTTTAACGAGAATTGCAAGTCTAACAATTTGATATTCAACTAGTCAATACAAGATGGTCACAACTCATGCAAGAACTCAGGCTCGAGCCGACCTCTGCTGAACCATTTGCTACTAGCACGTGGCAGCCACACGCAATCAAGAAAAAAAATAAGTATATCTCGGCTTAAAATTAATCCCTCCGCCGACAAAGCCCCTGTAAACAGATCCATAAAAGAAACAGTTATTCATAAGAGTTCATTTAAAGGAATAGCCAACTAGCACAGAAGTCCTGAATGGGTCGTCGAGGACACCATGATCTCTATACCAAAACTGAAAGCAGGTATATATCAAGATAATACATCAAACAACTAGCAAGCTTCACCAAACCAACAAACTAGGCCAGCATGACCATAACGTAGCTATAGACCCCATACAGTAGTCTGCAAGCCTCTAAGAGTAGTAAAGATTGACGGGACAGGTCCCCAGCCTACCCATAAAGATATATACAATAAAAGCTAACAAACCTCCCAACTCTGGCAGCTTCGGAGGAAAAGGTCTAGCCAATCAGATATAAGTCAATCCTACTACTGAGGAGGTCTACTGGGTCGTCTGTCGGGACCTTCAGGTATGAATGCAGTACCCCCAGGCAATGGGACATCAGTACAAAATAATATACCGAGTATGAAAGGCAATGGACCTTAAGCAGGTATCCTAATATATTGGGAGTAATCCGATAAATAAATCAAGGATAAAATAACTGTACTGACCTACTCCTAAATCTAAACATATCAAAAATAATAAATTAACAACCTAACCAAGCCCCCATAAACTCGGCAGGTACAAACAACACACAAGACCACCTACCCAGGCCCCTATAAACCGAGAATGTGCCAATCACACTATATACTCCTATCGGTAGTCCACTATCCCCGTAGGCAGTCACATAGCCCTCTTAGGCAATAATATAGCCTCGTAGGCAGCACATAACTCTCTTAGGCTTCAATATAACTTATAGCCAACTCAAAGCCCTATTAGGCAACAACATGGCCCTATAGGCAACACATAGCCTTCTTAGGCGTTAATATAGCCCCGTAGGCTACTCATAGCTCTTCTAGGTATCAATATAGCCCCATAGGCAACTCATAGCCCTTCTAGGCATTGATATAGCACCATAGGAAGAACATAGCCCTTCTAGGCATAAATCACATTCCTGCAGCTAACCACAATAACCCCAATGGCAACAATAACAATTCAATAGGCTAAAAGAGAACAATTTAGCTATAAGAAACCTATACGAATAGCCTCTAAGTCTTGTCCAACATAGGGACGACACCAACTGAATAAGAATCCCGACAAGGGAGGATTATATCCACTCGATCAACCAACAATCAACAATAATGGCTACAAGTATAACAATGATAACAACCCAATTACATTGCTCCTAAGCTTTAAGGAAACATGTCGTAAGAAGGGAATAGCCTTAACATACCATTCCAATGAACGCTTGAATTTCTTCACGAAAGTTGTTCCTTAAGTCCTAAGCTTCACAAACACTATATATACATAGCTGGTACGCACCTATAAACAGTTCATAATTAATCTTAAATCGGCATATTTGCCATATTTCCCCAACTTGTTGAAACGTCCGTAGAAATTCATAAACACAATCATAAAAGAGTCCCGAGATGATTACCTTAGTTAAAAAAGTGTAAAACTTGAAGAAAAACCAATTACTACAAATATATCTTCAAAAACTAGCTCCAAACACAGTTAATAGAAGGGAAAAATGACTGCCACGTGTAGAGATCACGTTTTAGGCACGGGGGCAACCTTTAATAGTAGAAATCGTCAAAAACTAACCTTCATCATGCAAGAACTCCATAGGAACCCTCTCTTAAGATTTTATTCTGGTTTGGAAGTGAAAAGAAATGTTTTCATGGCTTAAAACATTGAGTAAACCGACATACCACATTTTTTACCCGACCCAGATTCTGCCCCGACAATCTGTAGTAAAACCCTCATAACCTTTTACTCAGATGTCGATTGGATACGGGGTTTTGTGCGTTGAAAACTAGTCTCGTAGGCATTCGATTTAATGGGTGATAGGCCTTCTAACTCTTTATGTATTGGGAGAAAACATCCAGGATATTTGACCCAAATTTCAGAGAAATCTTTAAAAAGGAACTTACGATAACTTTCACCAACTTTTATTTTGCCACTTACCTAACTTCAAAACTTGAGATACAAACCTTGAACACTTAAAATATGACATACCACATCATTCTTAATTTATTACCCACCCTCCTTGTCTTTCCACGAAGATACGAGTTAATTTAGACATTTTGAAAAGTCGGGGCGTTACATCCTTCCCCCTTAGAAACATTCGTCCTCGAATGAAAAAATCGGAGTCACCCGGTTAAGACCTTAGGAGTTTCCAAAATTTAGGCAGAGTATCCTTTGTAAATGTGACTATCCAGGAACATGAAACGCAGAAATTCTAACCTAGGCGTCTCACAGGATGACATAAATAGCTAAGCACTATAGTTCCACAATAATAGTGCGAGAAAATATACAATGACAACAACAATAATAATAAGCAACAATCTATTAAAAAAAATTAGATTGGTATCTAACCTCACTGCACTAATATAAACTGATATGCCAACACCCTGGGGTATGAAACAAGTGAGGATAATTGGACCTCATGTCATCCTCAGCTTCCCAGGTCACCTCTTCTCTATTCTTGTTTCTCCACAATACTCTTTGGTCCTCAATTTATGGACTTTTCGATCTAATATTGCAATTGGAGTTTCCTCGTAGGACAACTCCTCTGTGATATGAACATCATCAATTGGAACAACCCGAGAAGGGTCTCCTACGCACTTTCGTAGTATCGATACGTGGAAAACTGAATGAACAGATTCTAGCCCCGAAGACAATTCTAACTCACAAGCCACCCTTCCTACCCTCTGAAGGATCCGGTATGGCCCAATGAATCTTGGACTAAACTTACCTTTTCTGCCAAATAACACCCTTCATAGGCGAGACTTTTAAGAATATCCAATCATCGACACAAAACTCTAAGTCCTTTCATCGTACATCTAAGTATGACTTCTGTCGGCTTTAAGCTGTTAGCAACCTCTCCCGAATGAGCTTAACCTACTCCATTGTTTGTTGTACTAAGTCGGGTCCAATCAACCCTGACTCACCTACCTCAAACCATCCAATGGGGGACCTACATTTTTACCCATACAAAGCCTCATAAGGTGCCATCTTGATGCTGGAATGATAACTATTATTGTATGCAAACTCAATAAGAGGCAAGTGGCCATCCCAACTTCCCTTGAAGTATAGCGCGCACGCCCGTAACATATCCTCGAGTGTCAAAATTGTGCGCTCAGCCTTGCCATCTTTCTGAGGGTGAAAGGTTGTACTAAGATTAACATGTGTCCCTAGTCATTTTTGGAAGGACTACTAGAAGTTGGCGGTAAATTGTGCTCATCTATCTGAGATAATAGATATTTGGACACCGTGTAGCCTAAAAATCTCTCTAATATAGAGCCTTATGTAGTGTTCGGTCATAAAAGTAACCCTGACTGGTAAGAAGTGTGCTAATTTTGTTAGTCTATCAACAATTATCAAAATAGAGTCAAACTATCTATGCGATCGAGGTAACCTTGTAATAAAATCCATATTAATTGCTTCCCACTTCCACAAAGGAATGCCTATATCCTGAACTAGCCCAGCGGACTTTTGGTGCTCAGCATTCACCTATTGGCACTTAGGACACTGTGCCACAAACTCAGCAACGTCCTTATTCATCTCGTGCCACCAATAGATCTCCTTAATATCATGGAACATCTTCGTTAAACCAGGTTCAATAGAATAACGTGAATGACGTGCCTCTTCCATAATCTGATGCAGATTTCCTGTAATATTTGGAACACACAATCGACCGCTATACTAAGGACTTCATCTCCTGCTATATCAAATGCTAAAAACTGTTGATCCTGAGCCTTGGCTCTGAGCTTCTCTAAGCTAGGATCCTCTTGTTGCCGTGATTTTACTTCTACAACTAGAGATGATACGGCTGTGTCCTGAATTGTTACCCCACTATCTTCTGCCTCTAACAATCTAACTCCTAAGCTAGCTAACTGATGAAGCTCTCGCGCTAGCTCACGCTTCTCTACACCTAAATAGGATAAACTACCCATATATCTTCGACTGAGGGCATCGGCTACCACATTCGCCTTTCCTGGATGATATAAGATATCCACGTCGTAGTCTTTCAGTAACTCAAGCAATCAACGTTGTCGTAGATTTAACTTCTTCTGTCTAAAGATATATTGAAGGCTTTTATGATCTGTGAAGATGTCAACATAAACGCCATTCAAATAGTGTCTCCAGATCTTTAACACATGCACAACTGCAGCCAACTCTAAATCATGGGTCAGATAGTTCTTCTCATGCTTTCTTAACTGCCTTGAAGCATATGTGAGAACCTTACCATGTTGCGTTAGAACATATCCCACCCTAACACCATAAGCATCACAGTACACTGCATAGCCTTCTGAACCCTCTGACAATGCTAGAATTGGTGTTGATGTCAACCTGTCCTTCAGCTCCTGGAAACTATGCTCGCAAGCCTCAGTCCACTAGAACTTAGCTTCTTTTTTAGTCAACTTCGTTAATGGTGCTGAAAGTGAAGAAAACCCCTCTACAAACATTATGTAATACCCAGCTAACCCTAAGAAACTACGAACCTTAGTCAGAGTTATGGGTCTAGGCCAAGTCTTTATGGCCTCAATCTTTTATGTATCAACCGTAATGTCTGCATCTGATACAATATGTCCTAAGAAAGCTACAAAGTCTAACAGAACTCACACTTAGAAAACTTTGCATAAAGTTCTCGGTCTCGAAGAACCTGAAGGACTACTCGTAGATGATTTGCATGCTCAGCTTTTGAATGTGTATACACCAAAATATCATCAATAAATACAATCATGAACAAGTTTAGATATAGCCTGAATATACTTTTCATCAGGTCCATGAACATTGTTGGGGTATTAGTTAATCCAAAAAACATTATCAAGAACTCAAAGTGTCCATATCTGGTTCAAAAAGTTGTCTTTGGAACGCCTTTCTCCCGAACTCGTATCTGGTGGTACTCTGATCTTAAATCAATCTTTCAGAAGCACTCAGCACCTTGTAACTGATCAAACAAGTCATCGATCCTCGGAAGGGGATACTTATTCTTTATAGTTGCCTTATTCATCTATCGGTAATCGATACACATTCTTAGTAAGCCATCTTTCTTAATTACGAATAACACTGGCGCACCCCATGGTGAAGCACTAGGCCTGATAAAGCCTTTATCCAGCAAGTCTTTCAGCTGATCCTTCAATTCCTTTAGTTCAGTAGGAGCCATTTTATAAGGAGGGATAAATATGGGTTGTGTACCTGGTAGCATATCGATTGCAAAATCAATTTCCCATTCTGGAGGGATACGAAGGAGCTCATATGGAAATGCATCTAGAAATTCATTAACTATCGAAATAGATTGAAGAGTCGGTGGTTCTGCATCTATAACATGAACGTGAAAAAGATGATAAATACAACCCTTAGTAATCATCTTCCTCACCTTAAGATAGGAAATAAACCTACCTTTCATAGTTGATGTATCGACTTTCCATTCCCGAACTGCCTCTTCTGGAAAGTGGAATCTAACAATCTTTGTTCGGCACTCAACATTAGCATAACAAGACGCTAACTAATCCATACCTATAATGACGTTAAAATCAACCATCTCTAACTCTACGAGGTCTATAGAGTTCTGACGGTCGATAATTTCTACCGTGCAACCTCGATAGACTCTCCTGGCAATAATAGACTCACCAACTGGTGTAGATACAATAAAGGGTCGATCTAATGACTCTTCTACTATGCATAACTTCCCTGCAGTAAATGGAGTAAATAAGATAGAGTAGATCCAGGATCTATCAAAGCATAAGCACAATGGGAGCAAACAATCAATGTACTTGTCACAACAACTGGTGATGACTCTGAGTCCTGTCGGCCGGCTAGTGAATATGTATGGTTCTATCCACTACCAGAATTAGATGCTCCCTCTCTACCTCCACATCTACCTCTACCTGCTGAAGTCTGGGTCCACGCCCTGTAGACTGTGTTGATAAGGAGGAACCTACTACTAACCTGGTCGACTGGCCTATACCACCCTGACCTATGGTCGGGCAGTTTCTCCACCCATGCCCCTCTTGTCCACAAGAATAACAATCTATGGAACCCTATCTACACCTCCTAAAATGCATCCTACCGCAACTAGCGCAACGCGGCGGGGCTGTTCTGGCCTGAATCCCTCTACTACTGAGAGTCTGATGCTCGTGAACCCTCACCTGGGCTGACTATCCCTGACGATCAAATCTACTACCCTGGAACTGCGGTAGTGGAGGTTTAGGTGTCCTAATAGAATATCGGAGTCTGGGACCACCCTAAAAATCTCCATGTGAACCAGCGGGCCTATCCTTCTTCTATCTCTCTCTCGACCCTCTCACTCATATACTGTAGATGTCGGCGATCCTCTATGCTTTGTACAAAGGCTTGAATTTTGCGAGATATCAATATTATCATTTAGTGTAGCGGTAGAACAAACGTCAATATAGTCTGAGTCGAGCCCTCCCACAAATCTACGTACCCTATCATGCATCGTATCAACAAATGTTGGTGCATATCTAGCCAATGAATCAAATCTCAGACCGTACTCTCGGACACTCACGCTTCCCTATCGGAGGATCAGAAACTAGTCCAACCGGCCATCCCTAGTCCCTCGAGGCAAATAGTGATCTATGAAAGCTTCTATAAAGCAATCCCAAGTGGGTAGAGATGCATCTTTTCCCATAGATCTCTCCCAACTTTTGTACCACAATACTACAAAATAGCGCAATCGAAATGCTGCTGACTCAACTGACTCAGTCGCTGAGGCATGCATGACTCTAAAGATCCTATGAAGCTGATCAACAAAGTGCTGAGGGTCATCTCTACAATCTGTCCCTGTAAACTGTAAAGGATTCAAGGCAAGAAATTTACGAACTCTCAAAATTTTAGGCCCTTTAGAAGGTCCGGTAATATCTGGCGCAACTGGTTGGCGCTGTGCAGCTACTAACTATGCTAACATACATATTGCACTCTTGAAATCCTGATCAGATGGAATAGGAGGAACTCGAGGTGGTACTGCTGGTGGAGCCAGAAGTCCTGTAGACCTCGGAGGCTCCTGATGCGGTGGAGAAGCTATGGGAGGCTGAGAAGATATCTCCCCCTGGGTCTCACAATGGACAACCTCCACCTGTGGTACCGTGCCGGTACCCTCGCCTGCACCTGTATCAATCCCCTGGCTAGTTGTGGTCTGTCTAGTGTCAACCATCTCTATCTGCATACAATTATCAATTATAAGCTAGAAACCTTAACCCTTAAGACACCACTCTATAGCACGAGGTGAGCAAAAGAAGGATAATTATTCTAACATGCCCGGTAGCTTCTTGCTTATCGAATGTAGTGCACAACACATTTATAAAAAAGACTCTACTAGACATGGCTTGCAGACTCCCTAAGATAGGACGTTGCTCTGATACCAAGTTTATCACACCCCAGATTCAAGGGGAACAACTGGCTCCTAATAGAAAAACTCAGGCTCGAGGCGACCCTGCTGAACCAATTGCTACTAGCGCATGGCAGTCATACGCAATCAAGAAAACAAACTAGTATATCTCTGCTTAAAATTAAGCCCTTGGCCAGTAAGGCCACTATAAGCAGATTCATAAAAGAAATAGATATTCCCAAGAGTTCATATAAAGAAATAGCCAACTAGCACAGAAGTCCTGATTGGGTCGTCGAGTCCACCATGATCTCTATACCAAAACTGAAAGCAGGTATATATCAAGATAATACATCAAACAACTAACAAGCTTCGGCAAACCAACAAACTAAGCCAGTATGGCCATAACGTAGCTATAGACCCCACACACTTGTCTACAAGCCGCTAAGAGAAGTAAAGATTGGCGGGACAGGGCCACAGCCTACTCATAAAGATATATACAACAAAAGCTAACAAACCTCCCAACTCTGGCAACTCCGGAGGAAAGGGGCTAGCCAATCGGATAGAAGCCAACCATGTTGCTGAGGAGGTTACTGGGTCATCTGTCGGGACCTGTAGGTATGAATGCAGTACCCCAGGCAATGGGGCATCAGTACAAAATAATATACCAAGCATGAAAGGCAATAGACCATAAGCAGGTATCCTAATATACTGGGAGTAATCCGATAAATAAATCAAGGATAAGATAAGTGTAGTGACCTACTCCTAAATCTAAACATATCAAAAATAATAAAACAACAACCTAACCAAGCCCCCATAAGCTCGGCAGGTACAAACAGCACACAGGACCACCTACCAAGGCCCCTATAAGCGCAGAAGGTGCCAACACTCTATATACTCCTATCGTTAGTCCCATATCCCCGTAGGCAGTCACATAGCCCTCTTAGGCAATAATATAGCCTCGTAGGCAGCACATAACTCTCTAAGGCATCAATATAACTTATAGACAACTCATAGCCCTCTTAGGCAACAACATGGTCCTGTAGGCAGCACATAGCCTTCTTAGGCGTCTATATGGCCTCGTAGGCTACTCATAGCCCTTCTAGGCATCAATTTATTCCTGTACGCAACTCATAGCCCTTCTAGGCATCGATATAACCCCATAGGCAGAACATAACCCTTTTAAGCATAGATCACATTCCTGCAGCTAACCACAAAAGCCCCAATGGCAACAATAACAATTCAATAGGCTAAAAGCGAGCAATTTAGGTATAAGCAACCTATACGAATAGCCTCTAAGTCATGTCCAACATAGGAACGGCACTAACTCAATAGGAATCCCGATAAATGAGGATTATATCCACTCGAGCAGCCAACAATCAAAAATAATGGCTACAAGTATAACAACGATAACAACCCAATTATATTGCTCCTAAGCTTTAAGGAAACATGATGTAAGAAGGGAATAGCCTTAACACACCTTTCCAATGAACGCACGAAAGACCTTAGCTCCTTCACGAAAGTTGTTCCTTATATCCTAAGCTTCACAAACACTATATATACACAACTGGTACGCACCTATAAACAGTACATAATTAATCTTAAATCGGCAGATTTTCCATATTACCCCAACTTGTCAAAACGTCCGAAGAAATTCATAAAAACAATCATAAAAGAGTCCCGAGACGATTACCTTAGTTAACCAAGTGTAAACCTCGAAGAAACACCAATAAATCTAAATTTATATCTTCAAAAACTAGCTCCAAACGCAGCTAATAGAAGGGAAAAAAGATGGCCACGTGTAGAGATCACGTTTCTACGCACGGGGACAACCTTTAATGGTATTAATCGTCAAAAACTAACCTTCATCATGTAAGAACTCCATAGGAACCTTCTCTTAAGCTTTATTTCTAGTTTGCAAGTGAAAATAAATGTTTTCATGGCTTAAAACGTTTAGTAAGCCAACATAACACATTTTTTACCCGACCCAGATTTTACCCCGGCAGTCCGTAGTAAAACCATCATAACTTTTTACTCTGATATCGGTTGGATACGGGGTTTTGTGTGTTGTAAACTGGACTCGTAGGCATTTGATTTAATGGGTGATAGGCCTTCTAACTTTTTTTATATTGGGAGAGAACATCCAAGACATTTTCCCCAAATTTCAGAGAAATCTTTAAAAAGAAAATTACGATAACTTTTGCCAACTTTTATTTTGCCACTTACCTAACTTCAAAACTTGAGATACAACCCTTGAACACTTAAAATATGACATACCACATCATTATTAATTTATTACCCACCCTCCTTGTCTTTCCATGAAGATACGAGTTAATTTAGACATTTTGAAAAGTCGGGGTGTTAAAGAGAAATACATGAAAGCTTCATTCCATAGGTTTGCCAATATTTTTCAATCATAACACAACCTAGTTCAAGCAACGTCTCAAAGGTATTTTAAGCTTGTAATGGGGTTGCATGTAATGGTATGGTCAATTTGGCTCAGTGAATTCACCTTTTCAAAGCAATTGTGCACTCATCTTCACCTTTTCTCAAGTTCTCTCCATTTGTTTCACTTGGAGACTTAAACTTCACTTTTTCATTCAGTTTATTGGACACCTCTTTTATTTCCTTGAACTTTCTATTTCATTTCAATTTTCAATTTTTTTTCTCATCATCAATTTCTCTCTTTTTTTTTTATAAGGAGGGGTTCCTTCTTTTTGTAACACACTTCAAAGTTGAGTCTCTCTTTTTCTTCCACTTGACTTTATCCTCATTCTTTTCCACACTCCCAACATAGGCTTTTGGCTATTCAAACAAACCAGTGTTTAGAAAAGGATTTATGTGTGAGAAGTTAGGGACAATTTAGTTCAAGAGGTTTAAGCATGGTTGTCAAAGATGGGTTAGGCTCAAATGGTGCCAAGATAGTTGCACACCCTCGCAAGGTAGTCGCAAAGGGTATGTATATTTGAATTTCCTCTCAAAATTTGTGCCCAAGATCATTTCTTGCATTTACCAAGGCTAGACAATCAGACTAACAAGACAAATTATAGGATTCAACACACATGTTTTCAAGTAAAATCTCACCACATAAAGCACTTCAAACACAATCATTTAGCACAGTTCTACAAACTCAAAAAGCTTATTTGTGATGTTCGCTCACATAAATACGCTACTAGACAACACAAAAACTAATAAGATCATTCCAAGGCAGAGCCACATCGGATTCTTCTTGTAATCTCAACACAAAACACATTTCTCAATATGAGTACTATCCAAGCAACAATATTGGACAAAATCACTCTTTAACAACAATTTCAATCAATTCACGGACACCATTTTTAACTTCATAGGGCATTTCTTATAAAGAGACAAAACTGAAACTAACATTATCTATAATAGGGTAGGCACCATAAGTGTCTCACACCCCACTAAAATGAAAGATGCAATGTCCTCAATGTAAATAATGAAAACAAATAAGCTTAGATTGAGTGACTACCTATCATATGAAGGGCCATCGAATTGCTAGGATGGCAATAGATGATTAGAGATCACCAACAGGATCGCGGGATCACCGAACTGGGAGAGATCGTTGACCATGTATGTAACACTTGAGAAATTATTGACTAATTCAGTGAGTTGAATGTCAATAGCCAAATGGAATAGGTGAAACACTGAATCATTATGTCTATCTCTGATACTGACAGTACACCCCCTAAGTTACTCAAACAACCAATAGCGAACTGAGTCAAGTTTGCCCAACAAAATTGGTAGATCACCAAATTTGGGGTATCCATTGCCGAAATTGACAATACTTCCATAAATTTGAGTTGCCCAAAGGGCAAACCTGTTAGAGCTTCGCTTAATGGATTCAGAGGATCGCCGACCTGTACTTCACATCACCTATTCCATTTTCATCCTGCACAAGTGACACACATTATTGAAAATCACTAAGACTTGGATTGCCTTCCAAGATGCGCTTGATTTTACGTCACGACACAATGTGGACATGTTTCTCACGCATTGTCTAAGTACACCATTTCAATAACTCTCACATCACCATTTTCCCCAAATAAAACTTTCAAACATTGGCCGTTGACTTTGAATTTGACACCATTGATATCTTCAGTTTCAATTTCTCCATTTCTATGCAACTTAGTCACATTGTACAGACTAGTCCACTTTGATTTAAGCTTACCCAGGAAAAGTTTCAACCTTGAATCGAAAAGGAGAACAAGCTCACTACCCGAAACACCCGGTGTAGGATCTTGGCGTCATGCCAACATTTAAATTTCTTCTTATAGAGTGTGGAGCTCTCATAAGCCTTCAACCGAAATTCATATAATTCAAGTAGTTGTTCAACACAGTACCTTGAAGCCATCTCCCAATTTAAGTTCACCTTCTTTAACGCCCATAAGTCTTTGTGCTCTAATTCAATATGCAAGTGGCAGTCCTTCCCAAACACTAGTTGATAAGGGGACATGCCAATGGAGGTCATGAAGGCAGTTCAATAAGCCTAAAGTGCATCATCAAGTTTTCTAGACCAATTGGTTTGGTTAACATTCACTGTTTTGGTCAATATGCTCTTTATTTACCGGTTAGACACTTTGACTTATCCACCTGAATGTGTATGGTATGATGTGGAAGCCTTATGTTTTACCCCATAGTTAGTTAGAAGAGTTTCAAATTGGCTATTACAAAAATGGGAACCACCATCACTTATAATGGCTTTTGGGGTACCAAACCTTGTGAAAAATATCTCTTGAGAATTTTTGTGACACTTCTCCCTTCGTTGGTAGGCAACACTATAGATTCTACCCATTTTGACGCATAGTCCACTGACACTAGGATATATTTGTTCTTTAATGAACTAGAAAAGGGTCCCATAAAATCAACTCCCCATACATCAAACAGCTCCACTTTGAGAATTTGTGAAAGAGGCAACTCATGCCTCTTTGAAAAACTCCCTTGTATCTGGAACTGCACACAAATCTTACAAAAGGAATGAGCATTCCAGTACACCGTAGGCCAATAATAACCGCATTGCAATACCTTGGAGGTTGTATGAATACATTCATGATGCCCACCCAAGGGTGAAGTATGGCAAGCCTCAAGAATGGCCCGCGCCTCTATTACAGGTACACACCGCCAGATAACATGATCAGCACATTCCCTAAAAATATAAGGTTCATCCTAAATATACTTTTTAACATCAAACTAGAATTTCTTTTTTTGGTATTTGTTCATACCCCAGGCAACTATTCGCACACTATAAAGTTTGCATAATCATCATACCATGGTATAGAAGTATGGGAGATCATCATCACTAACTAATTAGGAAATGCATCATTAATGTCTCTTCCCTAAGCCTATGTAGCACTTGATTCTAGCCTTGATAGATGGTCAGCTACTTGATTTTCACAACCTTTCCAATCTATTACTTCAAAATCAAACCCTTGGAGAAGTAGCCCTCAACAAATAAACCTAGGCTTTGCTTCCTTCTTTGCCATCAAGTACCAGAGTGTTGCATGATCAGTGTGCACTACAACCTTGGTTCCCAAAAAATATACTCTAAATATTTCAAAACCATACACAACTGCTAGCAACTCTTGATCCGTCACAGTGCAATTCTTTTGGGCACAATTTAAAGTCTTGCTAGAATAATAGATAGGATCAAAAAATTGATTCTTATGCTGCCCAATAATACTTGCATCATACATCATTTCAAATGGAAGACTCCAATCGGGGGCAGTTATGATCGAGGCTAAAATAAGTTTTTCTTTAAGGCTCAACAAAGCTTTCAAACAAGCAGCAACAAACTCAGAAGCACTTTTTTCAAGTGGCCGACACAATGTAATGGCCACCTTCGAGAAGTCTTTTATAAATCGCTGGTAGAATCTGGGATGGTATAAAAAACTTTGCACCCCTTTCACCGAAATCAGGGGAGTTAATTTGGCAATAACTTCAAACTTTGGATTGATCCACCTTAATCCCTTTTCCAAAGATTTTATGCCCGAGGACTATGCCCTCATTTACCATAAAATGACATTTTTCCCAATTTAGAACCAAGTTTGATCCTACACAGCGATGCATTACTTTCTCCAAATGATGTAAAGCTTCTTCAAATAAATCACCAACTACAGAAATGTCATCCATGAAGACTTCCATCGATTCCTCCACTATATTGGCAAAGATTGATAACTTGCATCTTTGGAGAGTAGCAGAGGCGTTGAATAATCCAAAGGGCATTCGCTTAAAAGTGAACACCCCATAAGGACAACTGAATGTGGTATTTTCTTGATCCTTGGGTTCTATGGATATTTGATTGTAATCGGAATATCCGTCTAAGAAACAATGCCACCCCTTCCCCACAAGCCAATCAAGCATTTGATCAATGAACGACATGTATAAGTGGTTATTTTCGGTCCAAGAGTTTAGTTTCCAGTAATCCATACATACTCGCCGCTCTTTCACAGACTGAGTATCCAAAAGCTCAGCCTTCTCATTTGGAACTACCGTCATGCAACCCTTTTAGGAACACATTGAACTAGACTCATTAGTTAGTTGTCCTTAATAGGAAAAATTACTCCTGCATCCAACCATTTTAATATTTCATTCTTAACAAATTCTTGCACTGGAGGATTTAACCTCCATTTGTTCTCAATGCTTAACTTACATTCTTCTGTTAGTTGTATCTTGTGAGTAGACACCCCTAAAGAAATTCCCACAATGTCTGCAATTGACCAACTCAAAGCTCTAATATGCTTTTTCAACACCCTTATCAACAACTCTACCTCTATGTTTTGAGGTTGTTTACTTTAATAATTGGCAATGTATTGTCGACTCCCAAGAAGATGTATCTAAGATGAGAAGGGAGTACTTTCAACTCCAATTTTGGAGGCTCTATAATGGATGGCTTGGTCGGTGTTGCCGCTCGACTAGACAAGTCAATGTCTTAGTTTTTTAAAATTTGAAGTGTATGATCCAACACTAACAAGAGCAGTGACCACCTCATTATAATTGTTTATTTCTTTTTCATCACAATTGAGTAACATGGGATCCCAAAGATTCTTCACTATATGCCACCTCGCTAGTACTAGCCATCGCCTTGTCAATTTGATCCAAATTTGACACCACATGCATATCACTTGGGTACTTCATAGACTTGCAAATATTGAAACTAAACGCTTCTTCGTTAACTTGGAACTTCAACTCACCCCCCTTAACATTAACTAAATCTTTGTCGGTAGACAAGAATGGCCTACAAAGTATAATGTGGATCTCAATATCAATCTCATAATCTAATTTCACAAAGTTGGTAGAGAACACGAACTTGTCCACCTTTACTAGAACATCATACACTACCCAAACTGGCCTTTTTATTGAACAATCAGCCATCAACAATCTCATATTTTTCTGTTTTGGCTCTTCAAGCCCAAGTTGTTTAAAGACCTTAAATAGCATCAAGTTTATACTCTAATGTTTTAGCAAATGTGCACATACAAATGGTACATGGTATAGTGAAGGCTCCTAGATCTTCTTTTTTCATAATGGCGTTCTTTGTCATGATGGCACTACATATTTGAGATATCTCCACCATTTCACAATCAAACAATCACTTTTTCGTTACCAACTCCTTCATAAATTTGGAATACCCGGGCATTTCAACCAATGCATCCACCAATGGAATATTTATGGATAAATTTTTGACCACCACCAAGAATTCCTGAAACTGTGCATTATCGTCTTTCTTCCTCAACCATTGAGGAAAAGAATGGGTGATTTTTATTGGAACCTTAACACTTGGGACCATAGAATTGTCATCACCATTGCTTACTTATGGATCACTTACATCATCTTTAGATAATAAGGCTTCAACTTGTTGTGGTGTCTCATCATCGACAACCACACTCTTTTACTATAATCATCAATAATCAATGCATTCTATAGTATTTTTCCGCTTCTAGTTACCACGGTTGAAACTTTGGTAGCATTCATTGCGTCAACATTCATATGGTCCATCAATTCTTCCTTTGGATTTGAATACACAAGAGCGGCCAATTGACTCATTTATTCTTCAAGTAGTTTTATTAAAGATGAATAGGAAGTAACGTATATATAAATGATGTGAAATTACTCCTCATCTCTTATAATATCATATCATATCGAACCCTTCCACTTTATTAAGAATCTTGGCTAAAAACTCATCAGTCCGAGCACTTTCCGAATTGGTTAGGTCGTGAAGTGACATGTATTCTTCTCTATCATTCTCACACCCATCCCAATTCTCCATTCTATCACACCAATCAACGTCTTCCCAACTACCATTAATACCTTCGATCCAACTTTGATTTATGACAAACTTTGAATAATTTAACCGCAAACCACCCATTTGGCCACCTCTTAATTTCATGTTTTAATTGCACGCAACCCCAAGTGTAATAATCTCATGACTAACATCAATTGAAATCATTGATCTGGCACTACTTCCTATGACATGTTTGGACAAAATCACAAATTGAGCCGTCAATTTAGCTATGCTTTCATCAAGCTCTCAGTTTTTCTCTTTTTGTTCCTTAAGAATCCCTAATTTTAGAAGTGGCACATGGTCTTCACAAGTATTTCAAGCTTGATTGATTTTTTTCATGTCATCAAATAGCCTTGAGGCCACTACAAATGGTTGCCTCATATTCCCTCTTGAATAAGATGATCAGTCAGCTCTTGATTCACCATATCGAGGCTTCTATAGAAGTATTGCAGCAATAACCTATTTGGAATGCCATGATTTTGACATTGTAAAAGCAACCTTATGAAACATAGTCATGTTTCATGAACAAGTTCCCATTCACTATTTTGAAATTTTGAATACCATCCCTTAGTTTCACCATTTTTTGAAGGGGGGGAACCTTTCAGGAATTGCCTCAATCAATTCCTCCCATAAAGTGATGAAATTTGACGGTAGCTCAATCAACCACTTAGTTATGTCTTTCATCAAAAAAAAAATGAACAACCAACTTTTTGGGTGACATTGTGATCTGTTCATATCACCCATATTTCTGACATCATCATTTTGCCCATAGTGACTAGCATCACCACTTCCATCGAGACTCATGTTTCACCTAAAACTTAACACAACAAAAACACCAAAAAAATAACCTTTTACAAATAATCAAGTTCACAAACTAACTTCATAATTTGAATTCTTATCCGTCACTCTCCGACAGCGGCGCCATTTTTGATAACGCATAAATTATCCTCAAAAACAATTTAGAGAATAAGGGGTCATTGTCAATAAAAACTCAACAAAGAGTTGGGGTCAAATCTCGCTGAGAGTGATATAATACAAAGAGATCACTTCGGAAATTGTTGATGTAATCTATTTTTTGTAGTAATTAGAAAAGGAGTGGATAATTCCACCAAATTTAATGAGAAAATTTATGAATCATTATCACTGCGAAAATAACAAAATAGGGATATGCAAGTAAGAAACAATCTAGGGGTGCGGGAGTTAGTATTGATGGAATAAAGGGATCAAGGTGCTTGCTCGAATAATACTAAACAATCATGGATAATTTAGGTCATCATTAATGATACTAATCTTCTTTCGATCTCAAAGTATCATGGAACAAAATCTCCTGTTGATCTCATTTATGTAAATTTACCAATCAACCCATTACTTTAAAAAAATCTCTCTTTCGAGCATATTTAGCAATAAAGATAAGTCTATAGTTCCTTCTCCAACAAAAATATAGAAATCAAATCCACACTGCAAGTATCAAGTCATCTAACGACTTTGATTAATCCTTTGCGGGCAACAATTGAAGATCTAGCCTAGGGTTAAGTTGGCCATGTTAACCCATCAATTAATTTCATGCTAAATGTCACGCCCCGAGCCTACATCCTAAGCGGAACTAACACTCAAGAACCATTAATGGCCCTAACAGAACCATTTGCCCGGCTTACTTACTCAGTGGAAGACTTATACTCAACAAAGATAACACTATGTAATAAACTAGAATGTTATATAGGAACATTCAACTAGCCAATAAGGCAAACTCAAATCTCAACATAATAGAATGAAAATGAAAAGACTAAAGAACTAACATCTAACTGTCTATGAAGCCTCAAAAACAACTGAGATGGATGTCGGGACAAGACTCCCTATCATCCTAACAAATGAAATGCTAAAAAGTAAATGATAACAAAGTAGCCCTCCGTAAAGCAAGGAGGCTCACCAACTGACTCTGAATGCTCAACTTGATCAACGGGGCGTTGAATGACGATCCTAGTTACCTGTGTCTGCATCATAATAAGACGCAGGCCAAATGGCATCAGTACATTGAATGTACGAGTATGCGAGGGAAATTCTAAAACAAGACATAAGTTTGAAAGGAACTAAAGAACTTACCTGGCTCAACTCAACTCAACATAACTGAACTCATTTCAATATAAAACAAGTTCAATATAAAGAAAAGTTATTTAAAACATGTATGTCAACTCTGTGTATTTTGAAATACAATAATACTCTGTGTGTATGCAAAGATACACTATGACTCTGAAATGTATGTAAAATACAAATAAATTGTGTATATAAGAATACAATTACTTATCTGAGAATTTATCTAACCGACAACCATCACGTAAGAGCTATTGTGATGATACAACTTTTTGCCTCACACTGTCAGGGTCGCCCTATACCTTGTCGAGGGTATAGAACCTAAACTACTAAGTGGATCCACTAGTTTATGCTAAACAGCACTAAAGGAATCATCTCAAAAGTATGACCCTTTTCTACCCATGATGGCTACATAGTTTATAGGGGCTGTGCGTTGTTTGAACTCTCCCCCATATCGGTGCTCAATACTACTCCCAAAATATGATACTAACTCTTATGTTTAAAAACATACTTCATTCTGTGATTTGAGATAATTGCTCAAAAACTTAGCTCAAAGGATATTCTTGGAAATCAAAGCTTCCTCTCTTGCTTAATTGTGAAAACATTTATTGTTTACTGAAAACTAGATCAAAGGCTCTTTGGAAATCAAGGTTTCATTTTCTTGTTTAAATGTGAAAAACTTTTTAACTCTTTGGGAATACATAGTCCCCATATACTTTAAAGAAATTAACTTCAACTTTACTCTTTACTCAACTCAAAACTCAAGTCTTAAAACAAAGTTAAATCATTTGTAAAAGATTTTTGGAAGACTCTATGAACTTCTCTTGACTTGGCTCTTAACTTCTATTGACTTGACTCTTAACTAATCCTTGAATTGAATTATGGATTCAAGGATTGAGATTTGTGATAGAAAAGATCTCATGATGTTTAGGAGTGTTTTTAGATAGTTAAACACGAGAAAAGATCAAGAAATCACTGTCTGAAAGCAAGTCTGCAACGCGGGGATGCATTTAATTATTTGGTCGCGAAATAAATTTTGAGGCAGAACAGTCCGTGTCCAATCCATGACACAAAGAAAAATTGTCCTTTCTGAGGAACAGGTCTGCGTCGCGCACCTAGTATCCAGATTTTGCCGACTTGTTCCTTTTTCATTTTCTAACCCCAAATCGCCTAAATTCGATTCTTTTTCTCCAATTCTCTTTAAATTCAGATACCAAGCTTATGTACACAAGAATCTAATCAAACACAACTCTAAAATCGACCTTAAACTCTCAAGAACTCCTCAATTTCATCCCAAATTCAAGAACGAAAGTAAATTCAAGAACACGCATCAAGAACATTCATAATTTCCACTTTTAGGACGAATTCATGTTGAATATAACATGTTTGGGACATGGGTGAACGAATCCAACGTTGTTTGAACTCACATACCTCGTAGGGATCACCCCTTGACGAAATCCACAAGCGATTCTTGAAGAACTTGACGATTCTTGCTCCTTCTCCTCCTTTCTCTTCTTCTTTTCTCTTTTCTAAAACCCTAACTCAATATCATAAAAGTGTAAACTGAATCCTATCAGTTTAGACCCCAATTAATTACCAAAAATGAAATTAAGTCATGGGGTATAGAAAAGACCATAATGTCGTTCTAAAATCCGGGTTAGACTTTCCTTATTTGAATAGCCCAACTTCAAATGGACATATCTCACTCATACAAACTCAGAATTGCGCAAACTCAGCAGCGTTGGAAATATTATTACGATATCTGGAAACACACCTAACTCATCCTGAGCTAGGATTTATGGTCGTTTGAAGTTGACCAAAAACCCACTTAACATACTTAACAAATTTTCCAGATTTTTATATTCTTTCCAAAAATGACTATTTCCAATTTTTAACTTCTTTCTAGTACTTTCTAGTTACGGGGTGTTACAATATCTCCCCCTTGGGAACATTTGTCCTCGAATGAGCTTACTCTTAGTAGGCTAAGGGCGTCACGTCAAACATACAGTTCAAACACCCAACAAGCACAATGCAATTACAACATCCCAACTTATAAATTAAATGCTAAGAAAAAGGATTAGTACCTTAATGTGGGGCTTCTCCGAATTTGAAGAGATGTGGATATCTCTTCTTCATATCCTCCTCAGCTTCTCAAGTGGCTTCCTCAACAAACTGATTCCTCCAAAGAACTTTGACTGATGCTACCTCCTTTGTTCTCAACTTGTGAACTTGGCGATCTAGAATCTGGACCGGAATCTCTTCATAAGATAAGCTATATTTGATCCCAATATCTTCAGTTGGTACGATCAATGAAGGATCGCCCATGCACTTCTTCAACATGGAGATGTGAAATACTGTATGGACCGTGGCTAACTCTTGTGGTAGCCCAAATTCATAAGCTACTTTACCTACCGTTTTCGATATTCTGTAAGGGCTAATATATCAGGGACTAAGCTTCCCCTTCTTACCAAATCTCATAAAACCCTTCATTGGTGATACTTTCAAGTAGACTCAATCATCTACTTCAAACTCTAACTCCCTTCTCCTAACAAGTGTAGGATTTCTGACGACTCTGCGTTGTTTTCAACCTTTCTTGAATCACTTTCACCTTATCCATAACTTGATGAACTAAATCTGGTCTTATCAACCCTGCTTCACCAACTTCAAACCATCCAATAGGAGATCTACATCTTCTCCCATAAAGAGCTTCATAAGGAGCCATCTGGATGCTAGAGTGGTAACTATTGTTGTAATCGAACTCGATGAGAAGTAGGTGATAATCCCAATTACCCTTGAAATCAATCACACAAGCCCTCAACATATCCTCTCAGGTCTTAATATTGTTCTCTACTTTCCCATCTGTCTGAGGATGAAATGCAGTACTTAAGTTCACCTTTGAACCCAAGCCTTTTTGGAATGACTTCCAAAACTGTGCAGTAAATTACGCACCTCTGTCTGAAATAATGGAGACTGGAACTCCATGAAGTCTTACCACTTCTTGAAGATACAAATTGGTGTAGTCCTCTGTTGAATGGGTAGTCTTTACCGGCAAAAAGTGGGTTGATTTTGTCTTTCTATCAACAATCACCCAAATAGAATCATGTCGCTTGTGACACCTTGGTAAGTGATGAGTCCACGATTTGGACTCATTTAGGGCTTTATTTTAATGGATTTAGTGTCCTCAAATGCATATCTTGTCTCAAAAATTGAGGTAAATCCTTGAGTTTCAGGTATTTGGAATTAGAGACAAAGCATGGACACTATGGAGCAAAAAGGAACAAGGTAGCTGAAAGAACGAAGAAAATAAGGTATGGGGATCGCCGAAGCCATTGGGAGAACCGCCGAACGGCCTTAATCTCACCTAATGTTACACTGTGCTGAGCCCGAAAAGAAAAGATCAAGTTGGCGATGAAAAGGAGCAGTCGGTGCATCGCCGAACAGTTCCGTGAAGAAGCACCATATCTCCCAATGATTCAAAATGTGAAGATACTGAAGGCAAAAGCTGAAAGGCGATGAACCAGATCGAAGGGCGGATCGCCAAGTGTATCGGCGATCCCGACTAACTACGCTGAGTGATCCTTCGCAACATAAATTTTTGAAAACTATATATACCCATTTAATTATGTAGCTTAGTATCAAGTTGTAGGGAATTATTACTGATTTTTAGAATATTTTCAGTTTGAGTTCTTAGAGTTTTTGGGAGACATTGTTCTTGAGCTTCGAAGGTTTTCATCTCCAAGAAATTGGAAGTGGGCATCAAAGAATCTTTATCTTAGACGTGTTTAAAGACATTTTCTATCGTACCCATTTGATGGAAACACTTTTTGTTATCGATTTCTATCTCTTTTTCATGTCTAGCTAAAACTCCAATTTTTGGGGTGTGATTATATGAATATGGGTTAAATTTACTGTTGGTATTGCTCATTGTTAGTGTATTTGGTATTTAAATGTGATTTAGTTTAGTAGTTGTATTTGAACTTAATGGGATTGTAGTTACAAATACGATTTCATCTTAGTCTTTTTGGCTTGCTCGAGAGAGAGGTTTTAAAACTAAAACTACTAAATCGATATCATGTGGTTATTGGGTCGTCATGGGTTCAGCTCGAGAGAGTGAATCCTAGAGCTTCTCCCACTTATTCAGCTTAAAAGAATGAATGAGCTAAGGCGAAGGAGTGCTTAATTGCTGCCACTCGGTGTTCGAGAGAAATCGAGTTGATTTGGGATAAGTTGTTCGAGAGAAAATTTACCCCCACTAAAGTCTAGCTTAATTACAAATGTTCAGCAATTTACTATCAATACCATTTACCCGGTGGTTTATTTTATCCCATATTCTTATCACATCCCAAGAATCCCGTCTCCCTATCTAGCATCTTTATATTTTTGCTATTTTTGGTTTATTAGCTGAATACAAACCCCCCATTGATAATTGGCATTCGTGTCATTTTTTTATTTAATATGTTTGTTTCCATTAATGTTTATAGTTATGATTGACTAGAACATAATTTTACTATTCCATTTAATTCTCGATTACTAACCGCTCCCTTGGGACTCGACCCCAACCCATTCGGTTGGGTTATATTACTACACGCGATCGTAGATACTTGAATTGGAAGTTGTGTCTTTGATTACGTCAAAGAATCAAAATGGCGCCGCTGCCGGGGAGTTGTGTTAATTGAGAATTTTTAGTTAAGTTGGATTTTGTTCTTGTTAATTATAGTAATACTTACTTAATTTTTAGCTTTGTGTTTTTCTTGTTTGAGCTTTGAAACAGAGGAGGTGAGTATGTCGGGCAGTACTTGCGAGCAAATGGAGTTTCCTCCATTAGAAGTAATGATGTTCAGGGATCGCATTCTAACCTTCAAACAATTGGAAGGTGAACAGATTCATGAGGCATGGGAAAGATTTAAAGAACTGCTAGTTCAATGCCCAACTCATGAAATTCCCGATATAGTCCTCCTGGATTGCTTTTACAGAAGTCTTAGTCTCGAAAACAAGGTACAGGCTGACCAACTCATTCTGAGTGGTATTACACAACAGCCATATGTGATCGCACCCCACCTACTTGATAACATGGTTGAAACAAACCAAGAAGTAGAGAAGGACTTCATTTTGGCCGCACTGATGACTCAGATGGATGAGTTGGCCAAAAAGATAGCGGAGATTGAAGTCCAATGCAAAAGGAAGAACAAATACATCCCTCCCCATGAGATAAAAAGGGTTAAAGACAATGAGGGTAAACGTATCAAAAGAATGCTCTCGATCATTCTCCACAAGATGAATGAGCATGATAAGGTGCTGGAAGAGATAAAGGAGAACATCTAAGTGACGAAACAGATGAATGGTTCTCATTCCAGATCGATGCAGCTGCTCGAGAACCTTATGGGTCATGTGATGCCTCAGCTCTACCCGCAGCAAAACAGGGGGTTGCCAAGTGATGCTATGGCTAAGCCCAAGAGTGGATTTTAGGTGTTGACTCGCATCGTGCCACGACGTTAACTAAGGCTCTATTTTGGAGGCAACCCAAAACCATTTATTGCCTTATTTTTGTTTTAGAAATAATAGTGTGTTGATTGTACAGATTAAAGTGTGGGAAGCGGTTGAAAATTACAAGTTGGCGAGCTAAGAGTTCCAGACAGTGCATCGTCGAAGAGGTCGGCGACCCCAACCTAGAACGCTATTAGACTCAAGGCAATTTTAATGTGGAGTCTGTAAAACTCGGTGAGCCGAGGAAATCATTGGTGAATCGTTGACCATGTCGTCGATCCCGACCTAGATTGCCGTTTGGACCCCCACATTAACTGGAAGGCCTGTAAAACTCGGTCAGGTAAGTGAACACTTGGCATGTCACGGAGTGGGTCGGCGAGCATGACTAACGTCGCCAAATGGGTGAAATCTGGATGGTTTATTCAAGTGACAAAGGTTTAAATTTTGAATTCTTTCAATTTCCCTCATTTTTCATCTTCCCAAACTCGCACCCATCTGGTATATATTTTCAATATTTCTACACTCTATAAGTATTTTAGTTGATCGATTGGTTCTTGGATTTGGATTAGATTGCAGCCTAGCTTTTCAGTCCTTATTAATCAGAAACTAAGGTTGGTTTTCCAAACCCCGAGTTTAGTTTATTTGAATTTGTACTCAATTGTAATGACCTTATATTAGTGATGTGTGATGGGCTTCTCTGATAGAGTTAAAATGTTTAAATGACTAAATTGAATCATTAATCCTGCCTGTAATGCTTTTAGTGTCGATTTCTTATGCTCTTGTGTGTTGAATTTGGTAAAATCTTATGGGGTTGTGCTTGCGTATTGGTTATATTGATTTGGTGAAGTCTGAGTAACCCGTATTTGTGCTAAATGGTGTAAATTGCACAATGATAGAGTGGGTTACACCATTCTTAAGTGCAGAAGTCGTCAAATGGCCAAATTTGGCAAAACTGAGAGAAATCTGAGTATATCAGGGTGATGAGTGCTATGGGTCTGAGCTTAATTTAACTAGTGCATGCTTTGATTTTTGTTTTCGAGGGTTGCAGGGTTGAATTCGAGAAGTTGGGTTAAAAAACAAAAGGCATGTTGGGCTGTTTGGCGAACAGGGTCGAGCTTACCGAACCACTCAGTGGTTCACCTTTTGTCCCCATCTCGCCTTTGATTTTGTGCTTTATTTGATGATTGGTTTTGTAACTTTTGGCGAGAAGCCTAAGTTCGCCTAAAGCACTCGATGACTCACCGAAGGTATTCTTGATCGCCCTTTGTCTGCACCTCTGAACCCATTTTGCACTATAACTTTCGGCAAGCGGAACCTTGCTAAGTGAATGTTGTCGGCAATTCGTTGAAAGGCCTTTCCCATCGCCAATTTGTCACAACTTTTAAGCCAATCCTGTCGGCGAGCCCGACCTAGCTCGCCAAAGCGATTTGGCGATTCACCGACCGATTCAGTGAGTCTTTATGCAACTGTGTTTCTATGAATTTCATTAAGATTGTTTTAACTTTTTCCCAATGTTTTACAAGCATGGCTAGATCTAAAGTTGTAGGAAGAAACATGCCACCCCGAGGGAAAGCAAAGGAGATCACACTCAATGAGGATGCAGCTGCATCTAGGGGTACAACCACAAAACTTTCCACAACTGGTGGGAAAGGCAAAGCACCTGCATCACCGGAAAGAAGCTCCGACAGTGATGGCATTTATGCCACTTACCTCACCTCATCTGAGGGCAAGGATGAGCATTAGGAGCCTCAAACTATAGAGTCTGAGGATGAGAGCTTGTCCTAGCACAGAGGGCAGAGTTACAATCTAAAAAGATGAATGATCCATCTAGGATCAGGAATCCTCAGCCTACCACTCCTACTCATCCAATCCCAGAACAAGCAATGATGTTGGCACCACCAGTACAGGGTCCTCCGCCCAAGTCAATGAACAGATTAAAGACTGAGGGGCTGAGGACGATCCTTGAGGAAAAATGTTTGTCCACAGATGGGGTTATCGACAGGTACCCATAGATAATGGATTGTTTGAAATCTCACAAGTTCTATATCTTCACCAAACCACGTGGCTCGTATATTCCAAATTGGGTCAGGGAGTTCTATGCCTCTTATGGAACCTTGATACCACAGAAGAAGAAGAAGAAGAAGGCAGTTGCTTTCAAACCAGTTGACTACGTGGTTGTTAGAGGTAAAAGAGTGAAGTGTGATGCTGATGCAGTGAATGCAGCTCTGGAGTGCTCAAATGACATTGAAGATGACTGCCAGCACATGATTAGAACAAAGACTCTAGAGAACATACATAAGTGGTTGGCCCCATTAATATCAGACGATGCTCCAAAGTGGCTTGACATTGGAGCACCTATTGAGAAGAAGGATTTGAACATCGTTGCACGATTCTGGTTTGGCTTCATCAGCAGTACCATTATGCCATCCCAGAATGAGTCCATACTCCGTCATGCCAAAGCAGCTTATCTGGGTTGCATCATTGATGAGACAAGACTAAATCTGGGGATGATCATTGCCTTGGTAGTTCTCATGTGTGCCAAGAAGCGATAGACCTCGCTTCTCTTCCCGATATTGATCACCGAGCTATGTAGACGGGCTCGGGTACCTAGAGATGCCAAGAAAGATGTTGAAGTGATTCCCATATCCTCTATCGATATCCGGAGGATCGAGGTAGAATATTTAAAGGACCAAGCTGAAAAGAAGAAGAAGGCAGCCTCCATGGATTCTTCCCTAGTTGTAGACACATACTCATCACCTGCAGAGGCATCTTTGCCTACTCCGGCCCCTGGGCCTTCAGGTACTCCTTGTGTTGTATCTTCTGATGTCCCTAGTTCTTCTGTTGTTGCACTGCCTCCCAGACCTACTGTTGTTGCTATCTACCGTGCTTTGATCACTCAGGCATCATTACTTTGGATGGGACAGCTTACCTATTCTGCGGATCATCGGGCAGCCAGACTTGAGACCTCCATTCCTGGCATGATTCAGGCTGCCTTGACTGATGTTGTGACACCATTGAGCGCTGCCATTGATACCCTTGCGGTAAGGATAGCGGTGTGTGAGCGTGGCCAAGGGGCCACCGAGGGGGTAACGACTTTAAAAGCTGCCATTTCTAAGTTGAGGAAAGATGTGGACTACCTGAAATCCACCGATATGTCCATGGTCTTTGGAATATTACAGATTCCAGATATGCCCGAGATGCCTCCGACTACCACCGGACATGAGGATAGAATGGAGCAGACAGTCGATCCTGAGTCTGAGACAAAGACTGATGAGGAGATCCCTGAGGAAAGTTAGGGAGTTACAGATGAGGACCTGACTGAGACTAAAGCAGCCATGGTAGATGCGGCTGTGCAGGCTTCCCTGGGAAATACACATTTTTCTGTCTCTAGTGGAGCTGGCACTTCTGAGATGACTCTGGGCACTAATGCCCAAACAGATGGACCAACTGCTTAGACAGGATCCCCTCTTTACCACCCTCTCTGCCTTTCTTTGTTTTAAATTCTAGATATTATTTTGTTTGCATTTGAGGACAAATGCATTTATTTGTGGTGGGGTGAGCCCACCTTTGTATGTTATTCATGATTCTCGTCTTGATTATATATTGCGCTTGGAGCTAAATTTGTGTTATACACTGCTTTTTGTGAAAGGATTGAAGCTTATGGCTTCTTGCTTTTAATTGTAAATAATTTTTAACCTCTTCCGAAAAAAATTGTCACCTCTTGTATGTGTTGAATATGGTTGTTCTCTTGTAAATTTGAGTATCGGTTTTGATCAATACCGATGACTTGAATAGTGCTCATAATCGAACATAAATGAGTATGCGACTACGACGAGGCCAATTGAAGTTACATAGACAATATGTGAACTCTTTCCATCTCGTTGTGACTAGCCAATTATCGAATCGAGTCTCTTGTGATGAACATTCCACACTGGCAAAAGTGTGGAGTCTTGTTTGACTTTGCTATCAATGCCTTGTGTGATGAGCTTATCGTGAACCATGCATGATGACACTTAGAATTTGCCATGTTGGTCCGGTTGACTAAGTGATTCAATTTCTTGAGATGATCTCATGCAACTTTAAAGAGTGTGAACCAATTTGAAAGTATACCTCTTTTGTGGCTTACCTTGTGAGTGTGTGAACCTCTTTTGAGCAACCTTTGATCCACCTTTGAGCCTTGACCTTTTCTTGGAAGAAACTTGGTAACATTGTAAACTCTTCTTAACCATTACCCATAATCCTCATAATCTGTGGTTTGTTTGAATAGCCAACTTAGGCCAAAAGCCTAAGTTGGGGGTGTGGTGAAAAGAGAAGGCAAATCAAGTAAATGCAAAGAAGTCCCTCATGCCCATGTTTTGAGAAAAAATGGAACCCCTCCATATAAAAAAAAAGAGAAAACGAAGAAGTGATAGAAAAAGAAAAAGAAAGAAAAATTCATGAAATAAAGTTGTATAAATACAAAGAAAACGGGGTTTCCAATGAATCATGGAAGATGAATAAGAGGTGACGTTTGAGCTTGAATGAAAATGACAAAGAGAAGGAAAGAAGGTGTTGTTCACATCACATTTCATGAGGATTTTTAGCCTATAATCCTAAATAGCAATACCATTACACTCAGCCCCATTACAGGCCTTGAAAAGACCTTTTTAATCTTGCATGAGCTGAAGCAAAAGTCGTTTAGAAAATAAGGGTAAACCTATAGGTGAAATTATGAATTGTGTTTATCTTTGTGAGTGTGAGTGTTGATCTTGATTCCAGAGATTTAAATGATTGAACCATTGTGTGTGAACATGGAATCATTCTTTGTGTTAGGGCATTTGAATACCTTTGTTAAGCTTGAACTTGCATTTGAAGCAAGTATAGTGAGCTTGAGATTCTTTGGTAATAGTGAGTCACAACTTGAATCCTTGAACAATTGATCATTGCACAAGCAAGTTGAGACTTTTTGTGTGCATTCATGATTGAGTCTAGTGTAGCACTATTTGAGACATCCTTTTTGAACTGATGAACTTGAGTTTTACTTGAGGACAAGCAAAAGTTTAAGTTGGAGGTGTTGATGAGTCCACGATTTGGACTCATTTAGGGATTTATTTTATTGGATTTAGTGTCCTCAAATGCATATTTTGTCTTAAAACCTGAGGTAAATCCTTGAGTATCAGGTATTTGGAGTTAGAGACAAAGCATGGACACTATGGAGCAAAAAGGAACAACATAGCTGAAAGAACGAAGAAAATAAGGCCTGAGGATTGCCGAAGTCATTGGGCGAACCGCCAAACGGCCTAAATTTTGCCTAATGTTCCAATGTGCTGATCCCTGAAGGAAAAGATAAAGTTGGCGATGAAAGGTAGCAGTCGGCGCGTAGCCAAACAGCTCCGCGAAGAAGCACCATATCGCCCAATGATTCAAAACGCAAAGCTCCTGAAGGCAAAAGCTGAAAGGCGATGAACCAGATTAAAGGGTGGATCGCCGAGTGTATCGGTGATCCCGACTAACTATGCCGAGTGATCCTTCGCAGCACAAATTTTCAAAAATTATGAATACCCATTTAATTTTGTAGCTTAGTATCAAGTTGTAGGGAGTTATTACTGATTTTTAGATTATTTTCAATTTGAGTTCTTAGAGTTTTTGGAAGACATTATTCTTGAGCTTTGAAGGTTTTGAAGATTTTAATCTCCAAGAAATTGGAAGTGGGCATCAAAGAATCTTTATCTTAGACGTGTTTAAAGACATTTTCTATCGTACCCATTTGATGGAAACACTTTTTGGTGTCGATTTCTATCTTTTTTTCATGTCTAGCTAAAACCCCAATTCTTGGGGTGTGATTATGTGAATATGGGTTAAATTTATTGTTGGGTATTGCTCATTGTTAGTCTATTTGTTGTTTAAATATGATTTCGTGTGGTAGTTGTGTTTGAACTTAATGGGATTGTAGTTGCAAATACGATTTCATTTAGTCTTTTTGGCTTGCTCGAGAGAGAGGTTTTAAAACCAAAACTACTAAATCGATAGCCTGTGGTTATTGGTTCGTCGTGCATTCAGCTTAAGAGAGAGAGAGAACTCTAGACCTTTTCCCACACATTCAGCTCGAGAGAGTGAATGGGCTAAGGCGAAGGTTGTGCTTAATTGCTGCAACTCAGTTTCGAGAGAAACCGAGTTGATTCGAGGTAAGTTGTTCAAGAGAAAATTTACCCCCACTAAAGTCTAGCTTAGTTACAAATGTTCAGCAATTTACTATCAATAGCATTTACCCGGTGGTTTATTTTATCCCATATTCCTATCACATCCCAAGAATCACGTCTCCCTATCTCGCATCTTTATATTTTTTCTATTTTTGGTTTATTAGTAGAATACTAACCCCCATTGATAATTGACATTCGTGTCATTTTTTTGATTTAATATGTTTGTTTTCATTAATAATTATAGCTATGATTGACTAGAACATAATTTAAATGTTCTATTTAATTCTCGATTACTAACCGCTCCCTTGGGACTCGACCCCAACCCATTCGATTGGATTATATTACTACACGCGATCGTAGACGCTTGAATTGGAAGTTGTGTCTTTGATTACATCAAACATTAGTAAGCCTGTGATGAAATCCATATTAATCATCTCCCACTTCCATTCCGGAAGTTCTATATTGTGAGCCATACCGCCTGGCCTTTGGTGCTCTACTTTAACTTGTTGCAATTCGGACACTTGGCCACAAACTTTGCAATGCCCTTCTTCATACTACTCCACCAATAAACTTCTCTCAAATCGCGATACATCTTTGTGGAACCCGGATGGATGGAATATCTTGATCTATGAGCTTGCTCCATGATCTTATCTTAGAGTTCATCCAGCCTTAGTACACACAATCTACCTTGATACCTCAATAAATCATATCCCCCTTGTTCAAAAGCCATTACTTTTTTCTTTTGAACATTTGCCTTCAATTCAAGCAAAATTGGGTCTTGATCCTGCTTCTCTTTTACTTCTGACACTAATGACGATTCAGCCCCATTCATCACCACTACTTCTCCTTTTGTGGAATCCATTAGTCGGACTCCTAAGCGTGCAAGTATATGCACATCCTTTGCTAGTTCTTTCTTATATTTCTCAAAGTGAGTTGTACTACCCATGGACAACCTGCTCAAGGGATCAGCAACAACATTAGCTTTACCTGGGTGGTAAAGAATACTCATCTCCATGAGTAATTCTAACCACCTCATCTGTCTGAGAATAAGTTCTTTCTGAGTAAACACATACTGAAGACTCTTGTGATGGGTGAACACATCCACATAACCACCATAAAGATAATGGCGCCATATTTTCAAAGAAAAAACTACGGTAGGCAACTCTAGATCGTGGGTTGGGTAGTTCCTCTCATGAACTTTCAATTGTCTGGAGGCATAAGCTATAACTTTGCCATTCTGCATTAATACACAACCCAAACTAACTCTAGACGCATCACAATAGACAACAAAGCCTTCTGTACCTTCTGGTAGGTCAAAACTGGGGCAGTAGTCAACCTCTTTTTCAATTCCTGAAAGCTTTTCTCACAAGCTTCAGACCATTGAAACTTCACTGTTTTCCGAGTCAACTTGGTCAAAGGAGACGAAATAGATGAGAACCCCTCTACGAACCTTCTATAATGGCCAGCCAAACCTAAGAAACTTCTAATATCAGTTGGAGATGTGGGTCTAGGCCAATTCTGCACTGCCTCAATTTTCTGAGTATCAACTTTAATTCCCTCTCCAGACACAATATGTCCTAAGAATGCCACAAAATCAAGCTAAAACTCACACTTAGAGAACTTGGCATACAACTCTCTATCTTTCAGAGTCTGAAGAACTATTCTGAGATGACTTGCATAATCTTCTTCATTCCTTGAATAGATTAGTATGTCATCAATGAAGACGATAACAAACATATATAAATAAGGTTTGAAAATTCTATTCATAAGGTCCATGAATGTTGCAGGCGCATTGGTCAAACCAAAGAACATGACTAGGAACTCATAATGACCATAACGGGTTCTGAAAGCTGTTTTTGGAATATCACATTCCGTTACTCTTGACTGATGGTAGCCAGATATGAGGTCTATCTTAGAGAAACAGGTGGCACCCTAGAGTTGGTCAAAAAGATTATCAATTCTCAGAAGAATAGTTATTCTTGATGGTAACCTTATTCAACTGACAGTAATCTATACACATCTTAAGGGAACCATCTTTCTTCCTCACAAACAAGACTGAAGCACCCCAAGGTGAGACACTTGGTCGAATAAAGCCCTTATCAAGGAGGTCTTTCAATTGTTCTTTAAGCTCTTTTAACTCTGTTGGTGCCATTCTATATGGAGGAATAGATATAGGACAAGTATCTGGAAGAATATCTATACCGAAGTCTATTTCTCTCTCATGAGGGACTCCGGGAAGATCATCTGGAAAGACTTCTGGAAACACTTTTACTACTGAAACTAACTAAATAGGAGGTATCTCAACATTAGAGTCATTAACTTAGGCCAAGTGATAGACACACCCCTTAAAAACCAACTTCCTTGCCTTAAGGTATGAAATGAAACAACCCTTAGCCACTGTTGAACTACTTTTCCACCCTAAGACTGGCTCATTTGGAAACTCGAACTTGACAACTCGAGTTCTACAATCAACTGAGGCATAACAGGCATGAAGTCAGTCCATACTAAGAATGACATCAAAATCTACCATATCTAACTCAACTAAATCAGCCATGGTTCTCTTGTGATTGATGGAAACGGGACAATCACGATAGACTCTCTATGTTATAATAGACTCGCCAACAGGTGTAGAAGCACTGTAGGGTTCACTAAGTTGCTCAGGAATAACAACAAAATTCATCACAACATACGGAGTTACAAAGGATAAACTCGCTCCTGGATCTAGCAAAGCATAAACATTAGAGTTAAAGACTTGGATCATAGTAGTAACAACATCTGGCGAATCTTCTTGCTCTTGGCGACTTGTGATAGCATATACGCGGTTTGCTCCTCCGCCAGTACCTGAAGTATCCCCTTTAGGTGTACCTTTGTCTGGTGGAGCAACTGAAGTAGACTGGGCTCTATTGCCCCCATTATTGTTACTGTGCTTGTTCTTTGGACATTCTCACATGAAATGACCATTCTGGCCACACTTGAAACAACCAGTGAAGCCTTCACGACAAGTACTTGAGTGATTCCTACCACACTTAGCGCAGGCAGGAGGCTTATTACCCCCCCTTGCGCCATAATACCCTAAGCATAGGCAGGTCTAGCTCTAAAATTCTAACTATGATACTCAATTTTGTTCTTTGGTGCAAGTGCACTTGTAGATGATGGAGCAGGTCCCTTCTGTTTCTGTTGGAAGGATGACCGGTTGGTATTATTCTTCTGCTGCCTGGACTCATTCCTTGTCTTAGCTCTCTTATTCTTAAACTCTTCTATATCCCTCAACCTCTTCCTCAACCTGCTGCACATAGACCATCAACCTTGCTATATCCATGTCACCTATTAACATTGCAGCCTTACCTTTCTTACTCGACAAACGAGACAGCCCGGCAACAAATAAACTCATTATGTTCCTCATATTTGCAACCATCTCCGGAGCATAACGGGATAGTTGGGTGAACTTCAACCCATACTCATGAACACTTAGTGACTCTTGCTTAATGGTAAGGAACTCTCGTACTTTAGCCTCTTTCACTTCTCGAGGAAAGAAATGCCCAAAGAAGGCCTCCTCAAAACAAGCCTAACTCGCAGGTGGTCCATCGCTCGGTTCTTCTTCCATTGATCGAACCAAATCCTAGTGACACCCTTCATTTGGTATGCATCTAGTTCCACCCTCTCAGTATCAACAATGTGCATGACATCAAATATCTTTTGCAGCTCCTCAATAAAGTTCTTTGGATCCTCAGTAATGCTTGAACCAGTGAAACTTAGAGGGTTCATCCTCAAGAACTCACGAATCCTCGAAGTGTCAGCCTTTTCTTGCCGAGATCCTCTTTACTGCCCAACCTGGTTAGTCACAGCTTGAATCAACATCCTTATTGTTTCCCTGAACTTAGCATTAGTAACTTCTCCTTGGGGTTTCACTTCAGGTGCATTAGGTACCTCTTCCTCCTCAACATTGCGTCTAGCAGGACGACCTCTGACAGCTCTTTGTAGAGACATGATTAACAGAAAAACATGAGCAAGCACAAATTAGAAAGAGACTTTATAGAGATGAACTCTATCACATGAAATGAGTGTGAAATAAATGAGATAATTTCCTATGTGTTGCAACCTCTTAATTATAGATGTGGCGCACTTCACACCGATAACTAGGACTCTACAGACACGGCTTCATAGACTCCCTAGGACTCTTCAACTTTGTGCTCTAATACCAAGTTTTCATGCCCCGAGCCTACACCCTGGATATGGCCGGCACTCGAGAACCATTGCTATCCCCAAGCAAACCCTTGGCCTAGCTTACTTACTCAGCGGAAGACTTATACTCAACAAAGATAAATATATGTAATAAACTAAAATGTTATAAAGAAACATTCAACTGGCCAATAAGGCAAACTCAAATCTCAACATAATAGAATGGAAATGAAAAGACTAAAGAACTAACATTTGACTGTCTATGAAGCCTCTAAAATAAATGAGATGGATGTCGGGACAAGACCCCCAATCATCCTAACAAATGAAATACTAAAAAGCAAATGATAACAAAAGAGCCCTACGGAAAGCAAGGAGGCTCACCAACTGCCTCTGAATGCTCAACTGGATCAATGAAGCGCTAGATGATGATCCTGGTTACCTGTTTCTGCATCATAATAAGGCGCAGGCCAAATGGCATCAGTACATTGAATGTACGAGTATGCGAGGGGAATTCTAAAACAAGACATAAGCTTGAAAGGAACTAAAGAACTTACCTGGCTCAACTCAACTCAACTTAATTGAACTCATTTTAATATAAAGCAGTATAAAACAAGTGCAATATAAAGAAAAATTATTTAAAACATGTATGTCAACTCTGTGTATTTGGAAATACAATAATACTCTGTGTTTATGCAAAGATACACTATAACTCTGAAATGTATATAAAATACAAATAAACTGTGTATATAAGAATACAATTACTTATGTGGGAGTTTCTCGAACCGACAACCATCACGTAAGAGCTATTGTGATGATACAACATTTTTCTTCACACTGCCATTGCTGCCCTATACCTTGCTGAGGGTATAGAACCTGAACTACTAAGTGGATCCACTAGTCTATGTTAAAAAGCACTAAAGGAATCATATAAAAAGTATGACCCTTTTCTACCCATGATGGCTACATGGTTTATAGGGGCTGTGAGTTATCTGAACTCTCCCCCATATCGGTGCTCAATACTACTCCCAGAATATAATACTAGCTCTTATGTTTAAAAGCATACTTCTTTCTGTGATTTGAGATAATTGCTCACAAACTTAGCTCAAAGGATATTCTTGGAAATCAAAGCTTCCTCTCTTGCTTAATTGTGAAAACATTTATTCTTTACTGAAAACTAGATCAAAGGCTCTTTGGAAATCAAGGTTTCCTTTTCTTGTTTAAATGTGAAAACATTTTAACTCTTTGGGAATACATAGTCCCCATATACTTTAAAGAAATGAACTTCAACTTTACTCTTTACTCAACTCAAAACTCAAGTCTTAAAACAAAGTTAAATCATTTGTAAAAGATTTTTGGAAGACTCTATGAACTTCTCATGACTTGGCTCTTAACTTCTCTTGACTTGACTCTTAACTGATCCTTGAATTGAATTATGGATTCAAGGATTGAGATTTGTGATAGAAAAAGATCACATGATGTTTAGGAGTATTTTTAGATAGTTAAACACGAAAAAAGATCAAGAAATACTGTCTGAAAGCAAGTCTGCAACGCAGAGATGCATTTAATTATTTGGTTGCAAAATAAATTTTGAGGCAGAACAGTCCGTAACCAGTCCGCGACGCGAAGAAAAATTTCCCTTTCTGAGGAACAAGTCCGCGTCGCGGACCTGGTACCCAGATTTTGCCGACTTGTTCCTTCTTCATTTTCTAACCCCAAATCGCCTAAATTCGATACTTTTTCTCCAATTCTCTTTTAATTCAGCTACCAAGCATATGTACACAAGAATTTAATCAAACACAACTCTAAAAATGACCTTAAACTCTCAAGAACTCCTCAATCTCATCCCAAATTCAAGAACGAAAGTAAATTAAAGAACACACATCAAGAACATTCATAATTTCCACTTTTAGGATGAATTCATGGTGAATTAAACATATTTGGTGCGTGGGTAAATGAATAACGTATCAGGACACTTCATCCAATTCTAAGTTTCAACGATCGCTCGTCAGTAGAATAACCCAACTAAATGAGTTGGGGCCGAATCCCACAGGGAGTGGTACGTGTCTAAGATTCAATAGCAAAATATGAATATGTTCACGTCAATTATAGGAATAGCCATTTACGAGTAACAACATAATTCAAATTAAAGGTGACATGAATGTCTCAATCATAGGAATAGCCATTTACGAGTAAGAACATAATTCAAATTAAAGGTGACATGAATGTCAAATAAGGGGGTTTTGGTTTTAAATTATCAGCTACAACAACAGCAAATAACACGAATTAACAAGTAATGAGACGGGTTCTTCAGATGTGATTGGATTATAGGCTAATATAGACAAATGGGTGATTGCAACTGTTAGTAAATAGTTGTAAATCAGTAAATAAGCTAAACTTTAGTGGGGATAAACTTTCTCTCGAACAATTTACCCCGAATCAAATTGGTTTCTCTCGAATACCAACAAGCATGCAAATAAAAACAGTATTCGCTTTAGTCCATTCACTCTCTCGAGCTGAATATGTGGAAAAGGGTTTAGGATTCACTCTCTCGAGCTGAACCCATGACAACCCAATACCCACTGACCATCAATTCAGTAATCTTGGTTTTAAAACCTCTCTATCGAGCAAGCCAAAAACACGAAGGTAGAGTTGCATTTGCAACTACAACCCTTTAAATTAAACCACAATGACTGAATGAAATCACTTCTAAACAGCATTTAAATTAACAATTAGCAAAACCCACAAGCTAAATCAACCCATAATCACACCCCAAGAATTGGGGATTTATCTAGACATCATAAAAAGATAGAAATCGTTACCAAATTGTGTTTCCATCAACTGGTAAGATTAATTCGTCTTTACAAAGTTCCAAGTTGAAGAATCTCAAAGACCCACTTCCAATTTCTCAAAAATGGAAAACTTCAATTCTTCAAAGTTAAAGAAAAGTTTAATCTAAATACTCAGAGTTCTCCACTGAAATTCTAAAAATTGATTCTAAGATTATGATAAAAGGTCCTAAGATTAATGTTTTAAAATGTATTTATAGTCGCCAAAAATATGTTGCGAAGAGCCATTTGACGCAGTAAGTCGGGATCGCCAATCCGCCCTTTGGCCAAGTTCATCGCCTTTCTGCTTTGGCCTTCAACATCTTCAAGTTCTGTAACTTTGGTCAATCAAACACTGCATCGCGAAACCGCTCGCTTTGTTCTTTTTGCAAATTAGTGTCCATGCTTTGTTCCTCAATCCAAATACCTGGAAATCAAGGGTTTTATATCAGTTATTAGCATAAAATAAGCATTTGAGGACACAAAATCTTTCCAAATAAAGCCCTAAATGAGTCCAAATTGTGGGCTCATCAACACCCCCAACTTAAACTTTTGTTTGTCCTCAAGTAAAACTCAAGTTCAGCAGTTCAAAAAGGATGTCTTAAACAATGCTACACAAAACTCAATCATGAATGCACACAAAAAGACTCAACTTACTTATGCAAGGATCAATTGTGCACTCAAAGATTCAAGTTGTGACTCACCATTATCAAAGAGTCTCAAGTTCACAATACTTGCTTCAAATGCAAGTTCAAGCTTAACAAAGGTACTCAAATGCCCTCACACAAAGGATGATTCCATATTCACACACAATGGTTCAACAAGTTATAGCTCCGGAATCACAATCAACACTCACACTTACAAAGATGAACACATGCATGACTCCACCCATAGGTTTGCCCTTATTTTCCAATCAACACTTGTTTCAGCTTACTCAAGATCAAAAATGTTTTTTCAAGGCTTGTAACGGGACTGAGTGTAAAGGTATGGTCATTTCGGCTCAGTGGTTGCTATCTTCATGAAATGTGGTATGAACAACACTTTCTTTCATTTTCTTCATCATTCTCATTCATGCTCAAAAGTCACCCCAATATTCACTTTCCATGAAATACCGGACACCTCATTTTCTTTTAAACTTTATTTCAAACTTTTTCATTCTTTTTCATTCTTTTTTTTCTCTCTCTTATTATTGTATGGAGGGGTTCCATCTTTCTCAAAACCATGGGTCAAAGGGGACTTCTTTGCATTTCTTGATTTACCTTCTTTTTTCAGCACACCCCCAACTTAGGCTTTTGGCCTAAGTTGGTTATTCAAACAAACCACAAATCATGAGGATTATGGGTAATGGATAAAGAAAGGTCACAATTTGCATCAAATTTCTTCCAAGAAAAAGGCTAAAGCTCAAAGGGTGTTCAAGTAAAGATCACACACTCACAAGGTTGGCCACAAAAGAGGTATAATGTTAAATTGTTTCACACTCTTCAAAGTTGCCGAAGATCATTTCAAGAGATTGCATCACTTAGTCAACCGAACCAAAGGGGAAAATTCTGGGTGTCATCATACATGGTTCATGATAAGCTCATCACACAAGGCATTGGCACCAATATCAAACAAGACTCCACACTTTCGCTTGTGTGCAATGTTCTTCACAAGAAACTCAATTTGATAACCGGTTAGTCACAACGAGATGCAAAAAGTTCACATATTGCCTATGCAACTTCATTTGGCCTCATCGTAGCCGCACATTCACTTTTGTTCGATTATGAGCACTATTCAAGTCATCGGTATTGATCAAGACCGATACTCAAATTTCTAAGAGAACAGCCACATTCAAACACAGTCAAGAGGTGGCACAAAATTTTCAGAAGGGTCCAAAAATCATTTACAATTAAAACAAGGAGCCACAAGCTCAAACATCCACAAATAAAGTGTCAAAACACAAAATGTAGCATAAAACCTAATATATATATAGAAAATGTCAACAAAACAAGAATCACAAAAGGTGGGCCTCACCCCACCACAAAACAAAAGCAATTTGTCCTCAAATGCAAGAAAATATCCAAAAGTTAATAATAAATAAAACTACAGAGAAGGAGGTAAAGAGAAATCTTATCTAAACAGTCGCTCCATCTGTCGGGGCATCAATGCCCGGTGCAACATCAACAGTAGTAGGTCCACTAGGGTCAGCCAAGGCGTATCTGCCAAAGAAGTATGCACAGCTGCATCTATCATGGCCTCCTCAGTCTCCGTAAGGCCCTCGTAAGAAGCCTCCTCAACAACCTCAAGCATCTTCTCATCTGTCTCAGTCTCAAACTCGGGATCAGCTGCCTCCTCAGCTCAAACATCATCTTCGGTGGTAGCCGGAGGAATATCTGGCTCAACTGGAACATTTGGGATCTCCACCGTCCCGAAAATCATAGACATGTTGGTGGACTTTAGCTGGTCCACATCTCTCCTCAGTGCAGCAATAGCGGCCTTTATGGTCGTCACCTCCTCAACGGTAGCACTCAAAGGTGTCACAGCATCCGCGAGGGCTGTCTGAATCATGCCCGAAATGGAGGCCTCAAGTCTGGCGGCACGACGATCAGCAGAATAGGCTAGCTACCCCATCGTAGTAATGCAACCTGAGTAAGCGGGGGCCGGGAGGCAGCAGCAGCAGTACCAAATTTGGGAGGCAATGAAGCAGTAGTGGAACTATGAGTATCAGAAGGAACAACACTGGATCTACCTAAAGGCCCAGGGGCCGGAGTAGGCAATATTGCCTCTGCAGGTAGTGTCTAAATATCAACAACCGGGGATGTGTCCACCGGGGCTGCCTTCTTCTTCTCCGCCTCATCTATCAGGTACTCCACCTCACTCCTCCGGATGTCAGTAGAAGATGTGGGAATCACTTCCACATCCTTCTTCTCATCTCTAGGAACCCGAGCTCATCTGCACAACTCGGTGATCAACATCGGAAAGAGAAGGGAAGTATGGTGCTGCTTGGCCCTCATCAGCATCTCTTGTTTAATAATCATCCCCATGTTCAACCGTGTCCCATTAATAATACATCCAAGACAGGTTGCTTTGGCGTGGAGGAGAATTGACTCATTTTGGGATGGCATGATGGTGTTGCTGATGAAGCCAAACAAATACCTCGCAGCTACATTGTGGTCCTTCTTTTCAATTGCTGCTCCGACTTCAAGCCACTTGGGAATACCGTCTGATATCAGGGGAGCCAACCATTTCTTCATACTTTCCAGCGTCTTTGTCCTGATCTTGTATTAAAAGTCATCCTCAAGTCTCGTTGTGCATTCTAAGACTACATTGATGGCAGCATAATCACATTGCACCATCTTACCCCTAACAACCACGTAGTCAACCGGCCTGAATTTAGCCGATGGCTTCTTCCCTTGTGGTATCAAGGCACTGTAAGCACTGTAGAATTCTATGACCCAACTCGGAATGTACGGGCCACGGGGTTTGGTGAAGAGCTGGAATTTGTGGGACCTCAGACATCACATAATCTCTGCGTATCTATCAATGACACCATCAGTAGACAACATCTTCTCCTCTATGATGGTCCTCAATCACTCAGTCTTCAGTCTATTCATAGATCAGGGAGGAGGACCATGTACCGGTAGTGCTAGGACCATGGCATGTGCTGGAGCGGGAGAAAGTGTAGTGGCCTGGGATGTCCTGATCCTAGACGGATCATTCAGCCTCTTGGAATGCAGCTCTGCCCTCTGTGCTGCTACTAGCTCATCATCCTCAGGCTCAGAGGTTGCAGCCTAATGCTCCGGGTGCTCACCCTCACTCTCAGAAGTGGTGAGGTAAGTGGCATAGATACCGTCACTGTCGAAGATGACCTCCGGTGACGTATGTGCCTTCCCTTTTTTCTTTTCCCTTCCCACCTGTTGTGGGAATTTTGGTAGCCTTCGCCTTAGATGCAGTTGCATCCTCATTGATCTTTATACCATTGGCCCTCTTGCGGGGCGGAATGTCTCTACCAGCTACCTTAGGTCTAGCCATATCTGCAAGCACATTTTAGAAAGTAAGAAACAGTTCAAGCAGATGTGCAGAAAAATTTATTGCACACAGACTCGCTGAATGGATCGGCGATACGCCGAATCGCTTTGGCGAGCCACATCAGGTTCGCCGAAAAAATTGGCTCAAAATTTTCTCAGACAAATGGCATGTCGGCGATGGGAAGGGCCTTTCAACGAATCGCCGATAGCTTTTAGTGAGCAAGGATTATCCCGCCGAACGTTACAGTGCATTTTAGGGGTTAGGGGCGCAGAAAGGGTGATCAAGAAGGACTTTCGGTGAGTCGCCGAGTGCACTCGGCAAACTCAGGCTTCTCACCGAAAGTTACAGAACCTGAACTCCAAATTTAGCATGAAATTAAAGGCAATAAGGGGGATTCGTCAAACCGCCGAGTGGTTCAGCGAGCTCAACCCACCTCGCCAAACGACTCAACGTGCCTACTGTCAACCCCAACTTCTAAATTCAATCCCGCAGTCCCCAGAAACAAAATTAAACCATGCACCCATTCAATTAAACCTAGACCCATACTACCCATTCCCCCCAGGATACTCACACTTCTCTCGGTTTGGCCAAATTTGGCCATTTGACGACTTGACCCTTAAGATTGACGCCAATCGCTCCATCATTGGGTAAATTACGTCATTTTACACAAATGCGGTTACTTAAACTTCACTTGACTAGACCCAACAACATGCAAGCACAACCCCACAATTTTAATCAATTTTAAGCACGAAAAATTTTAGGAATTTCAGTAAGAAAGGCATTTTGGGCAAAATATTCGAATTTAAAACAAGCACACATATACAATTACGATTAGAGAGGCCCAGCACACATCATTAAGATAAAATCAATGCATAAGAGTAAAAATCGCTAAAAATGAATTAGGGGCTCGAAAAACCAACCTGAGATGCCGATAAAACAAGTTGAAAATCTAGGCGGTAAAGAATCCAACTTCGAATATAAACTTGACGACTAATACGAGATAAAAATGAAAAAATACGGAAAATATTGTGCGAGTGTGAGTTTGGGAAGTTCAAAAGTGAGGGATAGTGAAAGAATTTGAAAATTTAAGCCTTTGGCCTTTAAAAATCGTCCAGTTCTCGCCCATTCGGCGACATAAGTTTTACTCGCCGACCCACTCGACGATACGCCGAGTTGGCACTTACCTCGCCGAGTTTTACAGGACCCTCACATAATGTGGGGGTCCAAACGGCGGACAAAATCGTGATCGCCGACCTGGTCGGCAATTCGCTAATATGCTCCTAGGCTTGCTGAGTTTTACAGACTCCAATTTAAAAATGTTTTGAGTCCAACGGCGGTCCAAGTCGGGATTGCCGACCTCTTCGGCGAGTCGCCAACTGGACTTTTAGCTCACCAACCTACACTTTTCAAACACCTTACACACTTTGACATGCACAATCAACACACCATTATTTCAAACTCAAAAGGAAAGTAAATAGAAACTTGGGTTGCCTTCCAATCAGCGCCTAAGTTAACGTCGCGGCACGACGCAAGTCCACGCTCAAACCTCATTCTTGGGGTTGGCCATAGTATCACTAGGCAACCCATATTGCTGTCTCGGGTTTAAATGAGATGAGATATGACCCATTTGGGTCTCCAACTGTTTGATCGAGATGAAATGGGAGGTAGCTGTCTGGCTAAGGGTCGACACATCTTCTTTCATTTCTTTTAAAATCTTGTCCGACCCCTCAACTTTGATAAGGATACGAGAAAACATATCCTCCGACCGACCTCCCTCGAAATCCTTTGGCTTTTGGCTCTCATGGGGAGGAACATATGTATCCTTCTCCCCATCTCTCTCTTTCCAAGTGGGGTTACGATCCCTCCACTCTCGATCACGATCCTTCCAACCTTCCTCCATGTTCCAACCTTGGTTACCACCCTGCCTTGGGTAGTTTGAACAATAACCACCACCTTGGTTGGCTAGAAAGTTCACCTCTTCGTTGTACAAAGCCTCAAACTTGGCCTCATCCGGATTAACACACTCGACACCCACGGCATTGACACTTCGAGCAGCAGCTCTCATGACATTTTTGGACAAAATGTCAAGTTGTATCATGATCTTGGCTATGTTATGGTCCCTCTCCTGATCTTTCTGAAGCTGCTCCTTGGTCAGTTTAAACGTGAGAGGTAAGATCTGATCTTCGCGGGTGCACCAAGCCCAGTTTATCGTGGTCATGTCATCCAAAAGTTGAGCTGCTATCACATAAGGTTGCTGCATTAAACCTCCCGGAGAAAGTTGGTCAACAACGCCCTTGAATAGCAGCCAAGTCTCATGAATTGGCTCACCCTCCAACCGCTTAAAGTTTTGAATGTTGTCCCGAAGAGTCATCATCTTCGAAAGAGGGAAAAATCACACTTGAAATGCGGTGACCAGCTCCTCCCACGAAGTGATTGATTCTCATGGCAATTCAGTCAGCCACTTACATGTTTCTCCCATCAAAGAAAACGGGAACAACCTCAGCCGGACCGACTCTTGGGATATATTCTTGAAGGAGAACGGTCTGCAAACATCCACGAAGTTTCTAATATGTTCATGAGGATCCTCATGAGCCGAACAGTCCCTTCAATTGCAAGAGCTGCAACATAGTACTTGTGATATGGAACACAGTGTTCCCTTCAGTCGGAGGCAAGCAAATGGCACCAATTCCACCCATAAGGTGGGGGTCATTAGCATTAGGCTCGTTGACATCGTTGAGGTTGTCGATGTCATATTAGTGGCCCACTTGGCTACCATTACTCCCGTTCACACTCATACTCATTGTTTCAAGAAACAAACAAGCAAACCAAAACTAAAAGTAAGTAAGTTCAGCTATGACTAACAAGAAAAAACTTCAACTTAACCAACAAAACTCCCCGGCAGCGGCGCCATTTTGATTAACGTATCAGGACACTTCATCCAATTCTAAGTGTCAACGATCACTAGTCAGTATAATAACCCAACTAAATGAGTTGGGGTCGAATCCCACAAGGAGTGGTATGTGTTTAAGATTCAATAGCAAAATATGAATATGTTCACGTCAATCATAGGAATAGACATTTACGAGTAAGAAAATAATTCAAATTAAAGATGACACGAATGTCAAATAAGGGGGTTTTGGTTTTAAATTATCAGCTACAACAACAACAAATAATACGAATTAACAAGTAATGAGACGGGTTCTTGGGATGTGATTGGATTATAGGCTAATATAGATAAATAGGTGATTGCAACTGTTAGTAAATAGCTGTAAATCAGTGAATAATCTAGACTTTAGTGGGGATAAACTTTCTCTCAAACAATTTACCCCGAATCAAATTGGTTTCTCTCGAACACCAACAAGCATGCAAATAAAAACATCATTTGCTTTAGCCCATTAACTCTCTTGAGCTGAATGTGTGGAAAAGGGTTTAGGATTAACTCTCTCGAGCTGAACCCATGACAACCCAATAACCACAGACCATCAATTCAGTAATCTTGGTTTTAAAACCTCACTCTAGAGCAAGCCAAAACCACGAAAGTAGAGTTGCATTTGCAACTACAACCCTTTAAATTAAACCACAATTACTAAATGAAATCACTTCTAAACAGCATTTAAACTAACAATTAGCAATACCCACAAGCTAAATCAACTCATAATCACATAATCATACCCCAAGTATTGAGGTTTTAGCTAGACATCATAAAAAGATAGAAATCGTTACCAAATTGTGTTTCCATCAACTGGGTAAGATTAATTTCGTCTTTACAAAGTTCCAAGTTGAAGAATCTCAAAGACCCACTTCCAATTTCTCAAAAATGGAAAACTTCAATTCTTCAAAGCTAAGGAAAAGTTTAGTCTCAATACTCAAAGTTCTCCACTGAAATTCTAAAAACTGATTCTAAGATTATGATAAAAGGTCCTAAGGTTAATGTTTTAAAATGTATTTATAGTCGCCAAAAATATGTTGCGAAGAGCCATTTGACGCAGTAAGTCGGGATGGCCGATCAACTCAGCGATCTGCCCTTTTGGCCAAGTTCATCTCCTTTATACTTTGTCCTTCAGCATCTTCAAGTTCTGTAACTTTGGGCGATCCAACACTATATCGCGGAACCACTCGGAGACACGCCGACTGCTCCTTTCTATCGCCAAATTGATTTTCTCCTTCAGGGCTTGGCACACTGGAACTTTAGGCGGGGTGATGGCCATTCGGCAACTCGCCAAAGGGACTCGGCGATCACTAGGCCTTCATTTCTTCGTTCTTTCAGCTCACTTTGTTCCTTTTTACAAATTAGTGTCCATGCTTTGTTCCTCAATCCAAATACCTGGAAATCAAGGGTTTTACATCAGTTATTGGCACAAAACAAGCATTTGAGGACACAAAATCTATCCAAATAAAGCCCTAAATGAGTCCAAATCATGGGATCATCAGTGAACGAACCCAACGTTGTGTGAACTCACAAACCTCGTAGGGATCACCCCTTGACGAAATCCACAAGCGATTCTTGAAGAACTTGACAATTCTTGCTCCTTCTCCTCCTTACTCTTCTTGTTTTCTCTTTTCTAAAACCCTAACTTAATATCGTAAAAGTGTAAACTAAATCCTATCAGTTTAGACCCCAATTAATTACCAAAAACGAAATTAATTCATGGGGTATGGGAAAGACCATAATGCCCTTTTAAAATTTGGGTTAGACTTTCCTTATTTGAACTGCCCAACTTCAAATGGACATATCTCACTCATATGAACTCGGAATCGCGCAAACTCAGCGACGTTGGAAAGATTATTCCAAGATCTTTCCTACGATGTCTGGAAACACACCTAACTCATCCTGAGCTAGGAGTTATCGTCGTTTGAAGTTGACCAAAAATCCAATTTAACATACTTAACAAATTTTCCAGATTTTTATATTATTTCCAAAAATGACTATTTCCAATTTTTAATTTCTTTCTAGTTCTTTCTAGTTACGGGGTGTTACACTAATAACATGAAACCATGATTAAATAGCAACAAAACAGAACAAGAACCAAACCCACTAAAATGCATCAACACCCAACCCCATAGTAACAACGCTAGAATTTGGGGTTTTTACCACACATGATAAAAGGGAAAGAGATTTTACCCAAACTGAATTCAGTTATTAATCTGTAGATAATAAGCAAGAATATTCAAGACCCGCTTCGAATTTAACTCACCAAGTGCCAATTACAAAGCTATCCAAATCTCCAAAACTAATGAGAATGGAGAAAAGACTCAAACTTAGTATCTTAAAGTTGGAATTGATAAAAGTTACATTTTCTCTCTTCAATTAACTATTTATAGTTTCCCCAAAAATAAATTTAGATTCTTTAATGACTGGTTCGGCAATATTAGTAGGGGTCGCCTAACGCATTTGCGGATCATCGCCTGGTTCTTCGGCAAACCCTTTCTTGGTCTCATGCTTCAGGTGTTTGAATCCTCATTCGGTGGACTTGACTAAGTCCGCCTTTCCCATTCAGCAAGTCCCTGATTACCACCTTGATTGACTACTCAACCTTCATTTTAGCAACGAAGTCTGTCACATTAGACGGTGAAACTCAGCTCGCCTTTTCTCATTCGGCGGAAACGTCGAATTCTTCTTTTCTCGTTGACTCGGCTTGACCCTTTTTTATCAAACACTGCCAACTTCAGTGGAGTTAATCATTTTGGTGATTTTTCCTTCTCTTTTGATGAGCTTCAGCTTGTAGTATTTACTCAATTTCAACCTTTTTTGGCCTCTCTTTGTGTGCTCTAGTATATGTCTTGTCCATTGTCTTCCATCAATGCATAACGTCAAAAACATCATCACACTAGGACATAATTAGGTATTGAGGACATTAATGAACTAAAGTGACCTCAAATGAGTGTAAATCTACTGCTCATCAAAACTTTCAATCTCGAGGAACTAGTTTAAACAAGTACAAGAGAGACTAAGGAGATACAATGTACAAAATAAAATATGACACAACTCTCACCATAAGGAAAGATGAGTAAAAAAAAAAAGGAAATATGAGTAAAAGTTGTTGAAGATCATCATCGTTTTCATCTATGAAATATCACTATATCATGCAACCAGACTATGTCAAGTGGTATAGAAAGGGTATGTTCAGTACAAACAACACGTACTAATAGGTATTATCGATCGATCCAAACCTACCACATAATATCATGCAAGATAATCAACGAAACAAGCAACTTGAATATAAAAATCAGTGCCCCAATCCACCCATACACCACCTTCGTAACAAGTTTTACTACCTCAAAACTTGATATGCCCTACCCTTTCCGTTGTCAACTCTACCCCTATCAGATCATAGCCTAATCCTCTATCACGTAACATTTTCCCGAATCACCTGAACACCAAATCTACCACTACTTACCTTGCAAAGTCCCCTCGTACAACATGCCAACAAGTAGCCCCCAACTAACAAACAAACATAAACAATTCTAACCACAAGCTTAGATTCACCCGAACTTTCAGAAATTTCCAATCATCGCCTACAACATCTAACAAGCCATACCGTTCCACATACGGAAACCACCCCAGAGTTACACACACCAACCCGGCCTATCAGGGACCAACACACACAACTACACATGGACCGGCGTGGCACCCGATTCAATAATAATATAATTTTATCTCTTTCTTTTTCTCTCTCTTTATATATATATATATGTCGGTGTGACACTTAATTCATAATAATATATATGTGTCGAAATGACACTCAATCCAATAATAATATAAATATGTGTCGGCGTGGCACTCGATCCTATAATAATATATACGTGTCGACGTGACACCCAATCCAATACTAATATATATGTGTTGGCGTGGCACCTGATCCAATATTATTATATATGTGCTGGTGTGGCACTCGATCCAATAATATGTGTGTGCGCGCCCCGACCGAGCACATGATCCAGTAATAATGTACACAATATATATATATATTAACGTTACCTAGATATGACATTTATTTTTATTTTAGTTGTTATTTTTTAATAATTTTATTCTTCTTATACATGATTTTATTAATTATCACGAGATATAAATGCAAAAACACGTAGCAAAAATGTCTTTCAAACTATATTAACTAAACACATCTTGTTACTTTTTGAAAAGTATTTAAAATAAATCAAACTTTAAAAGTTCAAAATAATAGGTTTTGAAATTCTTCTATTAAATTAGTCAGGTAAGTGAATCTACAAATTAGAACTTAAAAACTTAATTTAATTTGTAAGTGACCACTGCCAATTAATTCCTCTAAAATACTTATAATTTAAAGGAAAAAAGGTTTGATATATCTTTTAGAGCTGATATATTCTTTGATATGAAACTGGCTCATATATATCTGTATTATTATATAAATGACTCATGCATATACATTTTTCCTCCAACGGAAGTGAAAAAAAATAATTTAACTTTATTTGTTAATTAATATAATCTATATTGGTATATTTAATCCTCTTCAAACGTATTTTTCTTTTTTGACTTTTTTTGTTTCAATGAATAATTTAAATTTATTATTTTGATGATCAAATTTATTTATGTTTCACTAAGTTTCTTGTAAAATTTATTATAGATGACCCAATTTTTTCAAATACAAAAACTAAATTACAATATAGCCGAAAAATAGTTTTAAATTATAATATAGCCACAAAAAATAGTTTTAATTTTGTTCTTTGCACCAAAGAATGAAAGAAAAAAATAAAATAAGAATTAGAAGCTCAAATAATGATAATCAAAGAAGTCAAAAATCAATTTATGTATGAAAAAGATTAAAATATACCTTAAACTTTGCTAGAAGGATCATATACACCCCAACATTTTTTTTTTAAAAAAAGCCAAAATATAAATCTAAAACTATTTTTTCTCTTTCCTTAAATGAAGGGTATATGTGAGTTCATTTTGTAACGGTAGGGATAGGGATGTTCATATTTCGATTTGGATCAGTTATTAGTTAAAATCAAAATCAAACCAATTTAGTCGGTTTTTAAAATTCTAAAACTAAATCAAACCAAACGAAAAAAATAATTGTCGGTTTGATTATTGTCAATTTGGTTCGGTTCTATTTTTTTTATTTTTCGGTCTGAAAGTAATATATTTTTTTTTGAAGACATGTGTCTCGATAGATAAAGACACCTAGTAAATTAACAATCCATATGAAAGCTAATGTGGATTCAATTAAGCAATTAAGCAATACTAGAGTTATTATTACACGAACAAAGTGATTCAATTAAAAGAAAGTGTGACTATCTTATGTTATGTAGGGTGGGTAAAAACTAAAGTAATGGATTTTGATGGACTTAGACTTAGAATTGTAACAGTTAAATTTAACTGTTGGGTTTGAGAAAATGATAAAATTAAAAACTTAAGTTAATGAATATATATATGGTAATACAAAATGGCCATAAAATTTGGCCAGAAATTTAAAAAAACTATAATATCTTTTTTATTTTAAAATAAACTGATCTTTTTTTCATTTTTTAGTTAAAATGTATTAAAGTTAAAAGGATAAAAATATTTAAAAAGATAAAAATATCATAGGTAAAATACCATTCTGACCAAATTTTCTGGCCAAAAGAATTTTTCCATATATATATATATACGAACACCTAAACTAAGAACATTTTGTTTTGTTCAATAAAAATATTAACACCTAAACTAAGAACACCGTAACAAATAACATTGTAAAAATTATTCTACACGTGAAACTATTTTGGGCTTTTTCAGAATTTGTTGGCATCCCAAACTTTGCCTCACCTGCACTTTCTCTTTCATCCCCTAGATTTCATTGCAGATTCTCTCTCATCTTCATCCCCAATTGTGCTCTAAAAAGGAGGAGTGACAAGTGTGACGTTTTTATTTAGTATTACTCACTCCGTCATTTTTTATATATCATTCTTTTTTATAAATAGTTATTTCATAATATTTGTCATTTTATAAAATCAATGTATAAATTATTATATTGTTCCTTTTTTACCTTTATGATTTATTAGCCTTCAAAATATATATTTGACCAACTTAGAAAAGCTAAGTAAATGATTCATGTTCATTGATTAAATTAATTAATCAAAATAAATTAATTCATATTCATTGCTTGAAAACTTAAATTAATTCATATTCATTGATTGAAAACTTGAGTTCCAAAAAAATTAAATAAGGATAAAAGGGTAAAGTTACATCATTTTTTAATGTAAGTGTAAAGTAAAAAGGTGACTAAAAAAGGGACGGAGGGAGTATTAGATTAGTAGTATAAAATAAATGCGTAAAATAGCGTAATCTTTACGGATTTTTAAATTTTTAATTCATGATATAAAATAACTTTTAAAAATATATTAATAATTTCAAATTTTAAAAAATCATTAAAAAACACAAACAAAACGAAACTTCGAACATCATGTTATGAGTAGAAATAATTCAGTAGTATTAAAATTATTACGAGATGCAAAATTAAGTCTAACATTTTAATAACTTCTCAAACAATAAAAGAATCATCATTTTAAAAAGGCGAAATGGTCTGATGAACCTTTCTACTTGTATACGTATGTATTCTGGATATTCAACTTGATTATTTGTCAACTGAACCCTTAAACTCAATGAAACTCTATATTTTAAGCCCTTCTGACCATTGACCAAACTTATGTGACAACTTAATTTTTGAGTTGACACAAATGTGTGATGTCACGCATAGAAGGAGCGTGAAAGATCAAATTTTAGACTAAAAATAAATTTTTTTCTTTTTAAAAATAGAATAAAAAGATAAAAATAATAAATTTACTTCTTTTTTTTTAATTCTTTCTTCTTTTCCCACCCCACCATCCCCATTTCTTTTTTTTCTTTCTACTCTCAAACCCCCATTTCTCTTTTTTCTCCCCTTTCCAGTCCTTTTCCAATTTATTGTTTCTCTCTTCTTCTTTTTTTCACATTTTCTTCCTTCCGGGAATAGAAACGAAATTGTATTGTCGTTGTAGATCTGTATTTTTATTTTATTTTCGGGGTAATTTATAATCCATAAAGTGATAAAGATTCAAAAATCTTGAAAGATGAAAAGTGATTGTTGAATGTCTTCGTGAAATTATATGAAATGTGTTAGGTAAAATTGTGTACAAATATTAGAGTATATTGTGTTATTTTAATGGCTATTTGTTAACATCAATGGGGGAAAGAGATTTATAGTGGTTCAAGTGGTAGATGTGAATGTTGATAAAAGAAATACGATTAAAAGTTATTTAGGAATTTCGAATGGGGGAAAGAGATTAATAGTGGTTCAAGTGGTAGATGTGAATGTTGGTAAAAGAAATACGATTAAAAGTTATTTGTGAATGAAAGAAATTTCGAAAAAAAAAATCGAACGATAAGTGTTAGTTATTTAGGAATGTAATGATTCTAGTGAGAATGGAAGGTTGTGGTGGTATCTCTAATGTAAAAAAAAAATGGAGAGAGGTGAAGGGATGAAGGAGGAATGAAGTCAAAAAGAAAGAAATATCAGATTTAAAAAAAAAAATCATCATAAGTGATGTGCCATTTAAAATGTGATGTGGATGATATGTCATTTTTGTCAAGTGTTTGAAGTTCACACACAACGAAAGGGGTTTAAAATGCTTAGTTTCACTGAGTTTAAGAGTTCAATTGACAAATGATCAAGTAGAATGGTCCTGAATACAAACTCATACAAGTACAAGGGTCTATTAAACCGTTCCACCTTTTAAAAAATATATTACCATCAGAGCAACTTCAACCTACCTTTATTTTCTCCTCTATACCTAATATGTCGAGAAACAAAATAGAGATGGACAACAACAATTCATTTCTATTTTTTCCTCTATATTCTATACTAGTAAAGTTAGTCACGCTTCGCGCGATATTAATTTTTAAAATAGTTATCTTTTTATAATCTATATATTAAAATTTAAGTTTTATTCTAATTTATTGTTAACATTTGCTTTCCACTGATTTTTATCAATAAAATTTGAAGAGAGATTGATCTCTTATATCACCTTGTGCCATCAAATAGGACAAAAATATGTGAAAGCTAACAATAATTATCAATAATTGTTGATTTTTTTCACAACATCTCTTTAATTGATATGTCTTTGCTATTTTTTTTTTCTTTTTTTTAATTTCTTTTTTCTTTCACTTTCTTCCTTGACTTCTTATCCATCACATTTTTACCATTTGACCATGAATTATTACTTTTTTGAGAGTTGAATTCTAAAAAATAAGTTTGGCCATAATTTCTTTTCTTTTTTTAAATTCACTTTGAAGCTGAAATTTAAAATTTGAGAATTAAAAAAAATTATTTACCTTTTCACTTCAATTTGCTTATAAAATTTCAAAAAATAATTTCTATTTGTGTTCATGATAAAAAATTTAACGTCATTAAATCATCTCTATCAATAATCAACTCTAGAAAAATAATATATCATACTAACAATCCAATTAAAAGCAAGATATATAGATTCGGCAAGTTGAATTATGAAATAGACTATAAAAAGACACAAAATCAATAAAAAAAAAAAATGTAATTACTCATATATTAATACACATTAAAAGTCAATATTTGAATCTTTGACAAAGGAATGTTCAGGAGTACAAATGTAGCAGAATAGACATAAAACGCCTAATAGATTTTAATGCAAATGTGCTACTATTCAGAAGAGTTTTACAAGTCATTTTCTTATCTTTAAATAGCTTTAGCAAACTATCAACCACTTTTCACGTCACCTTTTGACTCTCCTTCTATCAATTCGTTATGAGAAAATAGATAAATAGGTTTCTTGGTTTTAGAGAGCGCCTCATCAACATGTCTAATATCAATTCTTTATGACCTTAATTTTCAGAGATCCAAGAAAAATGAAATACTCTGAAAATCAAACTCTGAGAAAATATTGTCGTCTGATCCACTCTACTAACCTCTTATTTATACGAAATATCATAAGAACAAACGATGAACCATGTATCAGACACCTTACCGGCTTACCGTTTTAGAGGCAGCTTGATTCCCAACTCTACCATCAAAGTTTCCCTGACTGAATCACCAAACAAAAAGAAAATTGCAATTTGGAATAGAGATCATACACAAGATCCATACAATTATACTAAGATTCAATACCCTAACTTCAGGGAACAGGGAATAGAGAAACTATTTCTATTTGGCTCTTGACCTTTCAGCTAGAAGTACAATAATCTAATTAAAAAGAAAAGGAAAAAAGAAGAGTATGTCAGACTAACAATTTAATTAAAAGCAAAATAGAGTAAGCAAGCTACAACATGAAGAAAAAAAAAACATTTTTAATCTATATATATAATACAAAAATGTAGAATATGAAAATACTTATAATTAATTAAAATATAACTACTCAGAGATTAATACATAGTAAAAGCTATAGTAATTAACAATTGAAAATAAAGAAACGAACGGTTAACGAAAAAAACCGAAAGGAAGAATTATGATTTGAACAAAACATACAATCATTAATTTCACATTTAAGAAAAATTAAAATCTCATAATTAGTACTAATATCTAGTCAATCAGTTATTTTGGAATAATTCTAGTTACCAATTTAGCAGTAACTTAATCAAATTAAATTAAGCAAAATGTATGTTCCTTTTTAAGTTATTGACGTTCCATTTTTAAGTTAATGTTAGATTAATTCTAAATACATAATGAAATTAACATTCCCTTTTTAAAGTTATTGACATTCCTTTTTAAGTTTAAAGTTAACTTTATTATAAATATATAATCAAATTAACATTCCTTTTTTTGGTTAATTTTTTTGATAAATATATAATCAAATTATTGTTCCTTTTGTAGTCATTAAACTGCATGATTTATTTTGGAAGGAATGGTTAACTGTTATAAATGCTCATAATGAAGGAAGAGAATAATGTTTTTAATAAATTTTTGAATAGAAAATAAAAGGAAAAAATTGAAAATTCTGAGAAAATAGATAAATAGTAATACTGATCATTTAGGCATGCCACATCAGCGAGCTGATATTCAGCTTTATATATATATATAGAGAGAGAGAGAGAGAGAGAGATTTGAAGGGATGACTTGTGCATCTCCAGATTTGGAGGTACGTTGTTCATCTTCTTTGTTTCACCTTTTTAAGATATTATTATTATTATTATTATTAGTTATATTATAATATTTTTAATTTAACATGTTATAAATTTTATAAAACCATTATACAGAAAAAGGTCATATTTGTCCTTGTATTTTTAGAAAATGGTTATATTTACCCTTAATCATACCTTTTTGACATATTTATCCTTGTCATCCAATTTTGAGCACATATTTGTCCTTACGGGCTACGGCATCTCCAATCCCATCTTCTATTTTACTCTCCAAATATAGAGTTTTCTATTTTTTCAAACAACCAACTTCAACCTAATTTTCTATTTTACACTCTAAAAAATAATCTTTTTCTATCTCTTCAATGTTATATTATTAATTCTATTTCATTTTATTTTCTTATTTCATAATATAAATCATTTCTTTTTTTTTTTACAAATAATCACTCTATAATCTTAATGTAATACAAAATTTTATTTTTTTTCAAATTCTTCATTTAATATAAAATTATATTTTACTCTAAATTTTTAAATAACATAAATTGCAATAAATAATATATATAATACATATTAACGAACAATTCAAATAAAAGTGAAATCATTGATGAAATGTAATTACATCATAAATAGTGTATCGTCATAAAATTTATTTTAAATTTTAGATAAATACTCAACTTTCAAGACTATTACGTTACTCTGATAAATGTTCTATTAATGTATTACAGAGTTCAAAATGAGCAATTTTTTGTCCTTATTATTTTAGGTGTAGCTAAAAATTATTTAAATTAACAATTTCATCTTGTATCCAATTATTTCGTGTACTAATTTACTTCCCCTATTCAATTTTGAACTATTGCATCAAATATTTTCATGTTCATTAAAAAGTGTAGTTTAATAATTTATCACTATAACATAAGTAGATTGTTTGAATTATCATGTAAATTTTGTGCATCCTTCATAATGAAAAATAATTATAATTTAAATTACATATTTAAAATGACAAAAAATTTAAAAAATTAAATTAGAAATTTAATTCAGGATGGAAGTAGTATACTTATCAATAATATGTTTTAGATGTTATATTACTTAGAAAATAATTACAAATATTAGAGACTTAATTAATAATCTTATATAATATAAATAATATTAAAATAACTTTAAATTACATATTTAAAATGACAATTTTTTAAAAAAAAAAATAGAAAAATCATTAATTTGGGTGGAAGTAGTAACTTGTTAATAATATATTTTTAGATGTTATATTACATTAGAAAATAATAACAGATGATAAAGACTTAATTAGTAATATAATAGAAATAATATTAAAATAATTAAAAAGTAAAATAGAGAGGTGAATAGTAGTTCTCCAAATTTGGAGAAC